>VUQI01024030.1:0-21593 GCA_015106735.1 Paratilapia polleni
TGGTCTGGGGCTGCTTTGCTGCTTCAGCACCTGGACGACTTGCTGTGGTAAATGGAACCATGAATTCTGCTCTCTACCAGAAAATCCTGAAGGAGAATGTTTGGTCATCAGTTTGCTCCCTGAAGCTCAAGAGCACTTGGGATATGCAGCAGCACAATGACCCAAAACACACCAGCAAGTCCACCTCTGAATGACTCAAAAAAACCAAATGAAGACTTTGGAGTGGCCTAGTCAAAGTCCTGACCTGAATCCGATTGAGGTGCTTTGGCATGACCTTAAACAGACCGTTCATGCTTGAAAACCCTCCAATGTGGCTGAATTACAACAATTCTGCAAAGAAGTGTGGACCAAAATTCCTCCACAGTGATGTGAAAGACTCATTGTAGTACAGAATAAATTGTTAGCTAAACATTTTCAAATTCCAGATAAAGGAGCTAGCTAAAATTATGATGAACTATTTTGTACAAATTATGGTTAGTAGTTAAATTGTTAAAGTGTGCCTAAAGACTTTAAATCGTTTACAGTTTAAATTGTGAGTTAAGCATAATGGATTTTGGAATAGCTCACTAAAATTATAAATGATTTTCCAAACACTACACTTAGCACTTAAGTTGTTGGCTCACAGTGTGGATTAACAGGTGGGTAAAGCAGCAGCAGTACAAATTAAACTAAATATAATGGATTTTCATATACATCAGCTGGCTGTAGGTTTTCAGTTAAAATAGCTAGCTTAAACTATTCATTAACATAAAGGATGAGCTAAGATAACCTGGTCACTCGGTGTAATATATCGGTGTTACAGTAGTGGGAGCTAAAAGTGTCTGAATGGGAAGCTTCAAATCAAAATATCTGATAAACGATGAGCTGGATGTGGTCCGATGAGGAGGAGAGGCTGAATGAGTCCCATTGGATGAAGAGGATCAGGAACCGCTGAGCTAGCTGTGGAGACGAGAGCGCTCACAGATCGTTGGAGCTGATCCTGGATGACCTCAGCGCGGTGTGTTTCGGTCTGAATCGGGTCAGAAGGTTGATGAACTGCAGGGGGAGGAGGTGGGTGGAAGTGTTTGGGGAGCTGATGTTTTCACCTGAGCTCTGATCACCTGGGACGGAGCTCAGGTGAAAACAGGCCGGCGGTCTCCCCCGGGGAGACGGTATATTTTAAACTGAAGCTGCTGAAGTCTGCGTCTCCTCCTGCCGTGACTCCATAAAGACTCGTTTAAAGAGTTTTGTTCCAGAGTAACAATAATATCATTTTCCTGGTTTCTTCTGTTGGTGAACTCACAGTTTAAGATTTTGCTTTGATTACAGACGAACGTCTTGCTGTTAAACGGCTGAGTTTCATCTCTGAGCCTCTGGTTTGGTTCCTCTGCTTTCTGAAGTATCTGAAATGGTCGTTTAAAAGTGTCCTTAAATGACCGTTATTTGTAAATGGTAATTCATCTGTGAACAGAGATGGGTGACCGATAATCCGGCTTCTTTAGGCGCCTTCATACAGAGCAGATCACTGTAATCCAGTCATTTGTCATCTCAGTCTGTGGATTGTAACATTTTATTTCTCTCCTTCAGGACTCCTACAGTCTCTACAGAGCACGCTCAGTAACCCCTCCCTGCAGTCATCGCTCAGCAACCCCAACATCCAGTCATCACTCAGCAGCCACTCCTTCTCCAACTCTCTGAGCTCCGCCTCTCTGCACTCGTCGCTCAGCAACCCCTCGCTGCAGTCGTCCCTCAGCTCCTCGCCGTCCCTGCCGTCCTCCCTTAGTAGCCAATCGCTGCACTCGTCCCTCAGTAACTCCTCCCTCCAGTCGAGCGGGAACCCCAGCTACAGCAGCGGCGTGGGCGGCTCCGGCTCGTGCTCGTCCTCCTACTCGTCGCTGCTGAGCGGGCAGGGACAGCCGCCGCTCAGTACGTCGCCACGCCGGCGGGCCCAGCTGTCCCCGCTCATCCTGCCCATGGGAGGCGAATCACGGCGGCATCACTCCAAACAGTTCTCGCCCACCATCTCTCCAACCCTGTCCTCCATCACACAGGTGAGTCACTCACCTGGTCGGAGCCGGTGTTTAAAATGCGAATAAAACAGGAAGTGGTGTCTTTTAAAGTATTTAACTGAAAATAACAAAGATCGGACTGAGGTGTTTGTTTGATAAATTCAGCTGTTAAAATATGAATAGAAGGAATCACGGCCTGAAGATGAGCCCGGTATCTAAACATAGTTCAGAGTATTTTCCAGGATTAACGTCCCGCCTCCCTCCGCAGGGCGTCCCATTGGATACCAGCAAACTTCCTCTGGACCAGAGGCTTCCTCCATACCCGCTCAGCCAGTCCCACCAGCACCAGCCGGGCTCCCACCAGCCCCTCCCCAGTCTGCCCGGCTCCCAGCCGGGCCAGCAGCCCCCTCCGCTGGGGCAGCACCACCACCAACAGCTGCACCGCCTCCAGCAGCCGCGGCCCAACAGCCAGCAGCAGCAGCAGCAGCAGCAGCAGCAGTCGCAGGCCATGCAGCAGCTCCACCTGCAGAACCTGCGCAACCAGCACATGCAGCAGCACTTTGGAACGGTACGTCCCAGAGTCCAGACCCCGTTCTTAAACGTTCTCTTCATCCTCAGCTCACGTGCTCATCGTGCTGTGTTTCCCTGCAGCCACAGAGGCCGATGGGACCGCAGACGAATGCGCCCATGAAGAACGAGGGCGCGTTGGAGCAGTGCGCCCAGACCTCCTCGTCCTCGCTGTGCCAAGTCAAACAGGAAGCAGAGCAGCAGAGAGCCGGTGGCCTCCTACAGCAGCAACAGATCAGCCACGGCCTGTCCTCCGACCTCTACAACGTGAGTGACGCCACAAACATCCACGTATTACCATTAAAACTTTACTTAAACAGGCTGTGTTACACAGGAGGGATCATACACACAGAGGCATTACACCTGGATAGACCGGTGTAGCTGCTCCACACACACACACACACACACACTTATTTTAAAGAGGGCAGAGTCTGACTTACAGCCGTCAGTGTGAACTGAGCTCTCACTGCGAACAGCACGGTCTGATACTTCATCCTCCTGAAGCGCCAGACGCCTCGAAAGACACGTTCGAACGCCCTCTCCAGGTCCAAAAAGCACAGGTCGACTGCTTTGACAAACTCCCACACACCCTGAAGTGTTCTCCAGTGTTACACGAACATCTCTGCAGCAGATATCTCAAAAAATGGGCGACTCACACCAAGAGAATCTGGATGGATAAACAGCACTGTGGGCCAAAATAAGTGGAAAACCTGCAGAGTGTTGGCAGCTAGAATCAGAGAGTCTCGTTAAAACTTCATTACGGTAATGATTTCCACCACAGAGGAACACCTGAGTGAGTTTTTCTGTGTCTGTTTCCTGTACCAAACTTTGATAGTCAAAACCCTGCTGGTAGCTTCTGATTGGTTCCTTATCGTATGCGTAATATTTCTCTTCTTGTCCTCCTTTTACCTGTCAGTGTCAGGTGTGCTTTGTACTAGTGGGAAACCTGCAGGAAGCAGTGATGAGACAGAGTGACTGAGGACAGCACGACCCCGATTATTCCAGCAGGGACTGCAGCCGGCGTCCGGCTGTGTTTGATCAGCAGCTCTGACCTGTTTGGGTCTCTTTCACAAACACTTGTCACTATTTTTAGTTTATGGAAACGTCTTATTGGATTTAGCTGATTGACTCATTTTGCATTAATCTGATTTTGCTCCGTGTCTGTACTGTTGTGTAACCCACACAGACTTCTTCTCTTTCTTTTCTGCTGCTGTGGACGATGTCGTGCACAGCAGCAGAGCAGCATTTACACAACGACGCGTTTGTGTCGCTTTGTTGTGTCGTTTATGAGCGTGTCGGATCTGATCTGCGCCTCTTTGTGTAACCACAGAAAAAACAACCAAATGTTTTTCTTCTTCTTCACGGCACAAATAAACTCATTATCGGGCTCATGTTTGGAAGGTCGCCGCTGCTCTGTCCCAGGATCACAGGTGGAGGAATTGGATCAAAAATCAGTGAGTTCCTCCCACCTGAATCAGCTCATTATTTTTCTACAATAACTTTAGTTTATTTAATGAAGACATGCAAAATTTTACCTTCATAAAATGAATATTTTACAGGTTACAGCTCCTCCAAGTACACAGAGGGTGGGTCCAGATTTGGTGCTTTTTAATTATTTTGCAGCATTTTTGATCGCTCAAAACTTCGTAAGTCCAGCAGATATCCACATGAGGTTTGCAGGCTGAAAAACACATTTAAGCTCTGTTACAAACTGCAACCAAATCAATTTTACGTTTGCCTTTTTTTTTCTTGGAATTTCTTTTCCTCATATTTTTTCAGGTTTTTCTTATTATTTTGCAATTTTTTCACAGAAATTTTCCCTTTTAAAAAAAATAAAAATAAAATTGCCAGTGTTTTCTCATAATTTAGCAACTTTTTTCTCAGAAATTAGCCAGTTTTTTTTTCTCAAAAAAATTGCCTCTTTGTTCTCATAGTTTTGTAATCTTTTTCTCAGAAATCGATTTTACACCCAACCCAAGTGTCACAATCTAAAGTCTCAATCTGGGTTTGTGAGCGTCAGTCTGAATAAAGTGCAGCAGTTTAATGTCTGACACAGAGGAACACAAACGAGCATTGGTACCTTTCTGGGAAGCATTTTCTAACACAGTCATATTTTAACTCTGCGAACTTAGCTTGATGTGGATTAAAATGCACCACATCTGGACCCACCCCTGTGTGCTTGGAGGGCCTGAATCTCTGAATATATTCATAGTATGAAGGTAACATTTTGCATGTCTTCATTAAATTTACTGGAGTTATAGTCAGCTGATTCTGAGGGGGTGACTTTTTCAGATTTGACTGGTTTTCTGTGGACCATTGGACCTGTTAGACCGAAGGAGATTCAAACCAAACTAAATTCCCCTCTCCGTCCCTCGTCAGTGAGAGGGCGGTCGATGCCGCTTCAGGTGATGGAACTGCAGTAAAAATGGGATTTTCCTCAGTAGGCAGGGCTGTACATGACTGTGGAAGTTCAGGCAGCACAGAAAACTTGTCGGGAATTTCACCAACCGGCCGCCGACCTGCAGGAGGCTTTAACACAGAAGCAGAAAAGCTGTGAGCTCTGAAAATGCAAACCAGGAGGAGGAGGAGGAGGACAGCCCTGCTCTCGCTGAAGTCTCCCTGACTTCTCCCTCTCCCTCCTGTTCAGAGCAGCATTTACACAAAAACGTGTTTGTGACGCTTCATTACGTGAGCGTGTCGGATCTGATCTCTTTGTGTAACCGCAGAACAAAACAACCACATGTTTTTCTTCTTCACGGCTCAAACAAACTGATGATTGGGCTCAGGTTTGGAAGGTCACCTTCACCTGGTCTGAGGTAACGCTGACGGGAAACACACACCGGGATCAAACAGCCGAGAAAAATCCCTCCTCCGGCTTTTCCTGATCACTTCTCCAAGTTGTTCAACATCGTGAGGTGAAGGAGAATTCAGAGGGCCGGTGCTCAGAGGAACATCACAAAGCCAAACCTCCTGACTCATGAAACGCAGTCGGCCATGCTCTGTTCATACGTACACCTCGCTGGGACCCCTCCCACATCTGTGTCTTACTTTAAATGAATATTAAAGGTCAGACTTTATTTATTCCAGAAACCGTGACGATCCTGTGCTGCAGCAGCCAAGACCTGAAAGACAACTGGTAACAGCTGAAATGCAGTAGAATAAGTCAGTGCGGGAAGAAGTTACTGAAACAAGAGAGGTCAGTTAAATAGAACAAAGTAGAGTCAAATAATGGAGCTCAATAAGTAAAAATAATCAGATGGAAGCACCTGCACTGAAAATTGACCTGTTTCTAATTCGTTGTGTAAACCTGCTTTGTGTTCCTTTTGTTCTGTTAATGCGGTGCTGCTCGTACATCCAGCTTCTTCCTCTCATCTGAAGTCGGCTCGCCGTGGCGGCAGGTTCGCCAGGTGTTCCAGCGTCCTTTTACCCAGAAACACTTTCCACTTCCTCTTGGGATCCCGAGGCAGGTGAGAGACAAAATCTCCAGTGAGCCCCGGGTCAACACCAGGGCGTCCAGACGCTCAGACCACCTCAGCTGGCTGCTGCTGTCCTCTGAGCTGCTCCCCGCCTCCCCGCTGACCTCGGACGCCCTTCAGAGGACGCTCATTTCTGCAGATGGACCGGTACATCAGCAGCTTCACTCTCGCCCTCAGCTCCCTCTGCACCACGACATCGTCCCCCATCACTGCAGACGGCGCGCCGATCCGTCTGCCAGCCGCCCGCTCCGCCTTACGGCCAGCCGTCCGCTCCGCCTTACGGCCAGCCGTGAACAAGATCCTGAGATTTGGACTAACGCATCTGTCCCAGCGCAGAGCGAACAGTCCACCATTTCCCCGGCAGAGATCCAGGAGCTGTGACGGCCCACGGTGAAGACCCTCCTGAGAGGGTTTGTGGTCCCAGGTCTGAATCGGGGTCACGGCAGGACCTCCTCCGTGGATGCTAAGCTCGTTTTCCTGTCAGCGGACCCTCGAGCGGCCGAGCAACCAAAAAATCCTCCATGAGCCTGTTACATTTTTATTGTCTCTGTTAGTGTTTCTCACCCCTGGACCGTTTCCTGTTCTGAAATGTTCTCGTGTCATTAATGATGGTTTTTAATCATTTTTACAGAATAATACGTTTCACACAAACTGTACAAACAGAATTTTAGTTTTCCATCACTGGACCAGTTCCTGTAAACATGATGAAAAGCTGCAGATTGAGATTCATGCAAAGAAAACCTTTTTACAATCAAAGGCAGCGGCAGATGAAGGCGCGCTCGCTCCTGATACTGACGGCGGGTTCAATGCAAAGGAGGAGGTTTTGTGAGTGAGGATGTCTTTAGTGTCCACGCACTCTCTGGATGTTTGTTCCTGGACGTTTGGCTGCTGAGGTTTACGTGATGAACACGAGACTGATGCGACAAATGAGATTTATTTTAATTGGATAAGAGATGAAATTAAAACTCCACGCACTCTCAGTCCAGATGTTGAAAATGTCTCAGACGTGAGCGGAGGGGTTAAAAATGTTTCCTGAGTTTAAACTGCATCTGAAAACTTGTTTTTGTTTTTTTTTTTTATTTCCCAGGATGCCTTGCTCAGCTCTCTGCTGGACGACCCGTACCTGAACCTGCAGCTCATCGGCAAATCAGACCATCAGGTAAAGCAGCAGCTGGAATGATGTCACGTGTTTGAGTAAAAGCAGCTGGTTGGTTGTTAATACCGTGTTAATACACTTATAATTTAACGCTGGTTTTGACATCATTTGACTCTCGGACTTTGAATGCTTCACACCTTTTAAAAAATTTATCTTTGCGATGTTCGGCCGTCACGCCGTTTGGATCAAATCGTGTTGCCGGTGCGATCTCTGCTTTACGTTCTCTTCCTGCAGCAGTTCGCCGCAGAGAACCAGGCTGACGCTCTGTCCATGAACCACAGCGGTCTGAGCTGCAGCACCGACAAGAACCAGTTCCCCTCAAACAGCCAGGGGCCCCTGGACCTGCAGGACCTCGGGGACCAGCAGCTCCTCAACAATCAGAACCAGAACTTTGGAGGCAGCGGTGGCGGCGGCAGCGACGGGCGACACAATGTGCCCAACATCATCCTCACAGGTCAGTAAGATGCGAGCGTTGAGCTCCATGTTTGTTTTCTTTTCTTCTGCACGCCCCTAAAAACGTCCTCCCTCCGTCCATCCCTGCAGGCGACTCTCCGACTGGGCTGTCCAAAGAGATCGCCAGCGCTCTGTCCAACGTCCCCGGCTTCGAGATGGACTCCTTCTCGCTGGACGACCAGCTCCGGATGGACCCACTGTCGCTGGACATGCTGGAGGGCAACCTGATGCTTGCCGACCCAGCCGTGGAGGACTCGTTCCGATCAGACCGGCTGAAGTGACCCTCGCCGGCGCTCCAGGAGCTCGGCGGGAACCGGCGAAGAAACCTCGCACGGAGGACACCGCCCTCTCACCGCTCCCCCAGCCAGCTGGTCTGCAGAGCAAGCTTTGGAAGGAACACGTCTTTGTCATGCACTGATGGAGGAGCTGAGATTTGTGTCGGGGGGGGGGCGGGATGAACTGAAGGAGGCGGAGCTTCTCTATTGATGGCACTTAAACTGAAAACGCTCTCGCAACGCTTGAAGTCAGAAAAACCAGACGCTTCTCTTTTAGGCATTAGCTTGTCGAGTCGTCTCTGCACGTCGATGCAAAACACGCGGGAACGAGCGTGTAAAAACCTTTCAGCTTTCTGACTGTTCCCCGCTTCCACACAGCAGCCGCGATGGCTGTCACGCCGCAGGAGAGGAGGTGTGTGATTGGTTTGGAAGCCACGTTCTGCTCTGTCAGCCACTTTAACAGGAACTTAGCCATGATCCGGAGGTTTCCCCGCAAACCGCTTCTGCTCAGGCCGCACTGCCGCGCTCACATGTGCAGAAATCGCAGTCTGACGTGTGAGCGTGTGCGGTCCCTCGCACCTTTAGGTCAGAGGTGTTGTTGCCTCTGATTGGACATGAGCGTCCACTTAAAGCACCTTTAATCCTTTAACAATGCGGTGATCACACGGGGCGCTTTGAGCACACGTCGTCTTGAAGTTCCACGTTTCATCAAAAAGGGTCCACGGTGAATTTTAGTGAAACATGCGTTAATTATTAAATATTAAAGATTCCTTCGACTACCAGTTTTTCCTCCTGCTGACGCTCTGAGTCCCACTGGGGGGATGCACCCCTCAGCTTGAGACCCACTGCAGCGCTGACCGGGTTCTGTCGGAGGTTTCTTCCTCTTAGAGGGAGTTTTCTTTCGCTGTTGCCAAAGTGCTGATCAGGCCGTGATGACATTCAGCGTCATCACAGCGAATACTGGAGCTCAGAGGTGGCGACCCTGAGGCCATGCGACCGTGGCGTACGTTGTGGCGCTCTGCGACATGTGCGCGTGCGTCCTGTGTGATCACACGATCGGCTCGCTCTTCAGCTTCCCTGTCAGAACGCCGTCTGATCTGAAGGCCGGAGAAACGAGGTCGCCTTCAGTCAGCTGACGTCTCCTCTTCGTCCGTCCATCTGTTACATCCACATTCCCTCCGCCCGCAGACCGCAGCTCGCCCGCTGAGCTTTGAACCCTGAACCATGCTTTTAAAGGAGATGGAGGAGGAGAGGGAGCCTTCGTCGTCCTCCTCCTCCTCCTCCTCCTGCGTTTTTATGAACACTTCGTATTCTGACTATAAAGAAGTTTTTATTTTTTAACCTTGAAGTTGTGTAAGTGTAAATAGTTCCTCAGATATAAAGTGTATTTAAGAAGAGAAACGTTTAGCTCGTAGCCGCCGGCGTGAGATTAGCTGCACGTGTCGTCTCAATGTTTGAATGTTGGAAGCTCGTCTTCGTCACCTTCATCACTTCAACCGAAGCTCTGATCCTCCTGTTCAGGAGGAAACCTTCATTTCTGCAGCTCCGATTTCAACAACGCTTCAAACGAGGTTACATTAGTAAAATTAAAGGAAAAAAAAAAACGGAAAAATAAACGATGTTAAACGGAAAGAAGACGATCACAGGGCTTTAAAAGCTCCCACGGAGCTCTTCTTTCCTGCCTTAAATTAAATTTATTAAAGATTTTTAGCAAAAAAACATCAGATTACGGTTCTGCAGAGCTGAACCTTCACAGAATTATCAATAAATCAGTTTCTTGATCAATAACGGCAGCTTTACTGTGAGCTGTGTGTGGGTTTAAAAGAAGTCGGTGCGTCGTTTGCTTTCTGAAACGTGAAGAGGACATCTCTGAAATCTGCACGCTGACCGGCAGGAAGCTGCAGCTTTTATTTACGAACATTCTTCTTCTTTTTATTATTAGGAACAGAACCATAGAAAGCGTTTAGAAAAGGGTTCTTTACATTTTTCATGTTCACATTTTAAACAGAAATCTTTGTTTTTCTGACGATATTTAAAGTTACTGTAAGTTTCTTCAGGGGAAGAAAAACAACTAAAAATAAATGAAAAACAGACTGAAATGGAGAGAAATTAGGGCCATTGTAGGGAATAAAAACAGTAAAAAATAATTTTTACCCCAGAAAATCCTCTGAGATTAAAGTCATAAATCTACGAGGGGAAAAGGGACTCTTTTTTTTATTTTTTTTTTTATTTTAGTGGCGCTGCCTTTTTCCTCATAAATTTTCTGCTTTAATCTGAGAGAAACCCAATCAAAAATA
This sequence comes from Paratilapia polleni, assembly GCA_015106735.1. Classification (NCBI taxonomy): domain Eukaryota; kingdom Metazoa; phylum Chordata; class Actinopteri; order Cichliformes; family Cichlidae; genus Paratilapia; species Paratilapia polleni. The sequence goes on from VUQI01024030.1 coordinate 10,213, forward strand.
AATAAAAATCACTAAAATTAATTGGAATCTATCCCAGTGTATCAGCACCATTATAAAAAATAATAATAATTCCTTATATGATAACAGCCTCAGAAATATCTTCAATATTTATACATCAGATTAAATGTATGAGGGGAAAATAAGTTGGTTTTTTTTTTTTTTGTTTGGGTTTTTTTTGCAAGAAACGATTTCAAGTTGCTTCATCTTTTTTTTCTTAAATTTCCTAATTAAATTATTTTCTAGCGGACATATGTTCCCACTTCATGAAAGGATTTCTTATTTTATTTTCTATTTTTTTAATTATTTATTTTAACCTACATTGGCACTGATAGGCTCCCGTAGACATGACATAAATCACCCAATGACATCAAAATTGATGGAAAAAAATAAACCCAGATATCCCCTGGTTGTAGCAGTGCCATAACTTTGAGAAGCACTTCCTGTTCCAGCCTGGAAGGTTTTGGAAAATTTTGAAACCAAAGTGAGAGGAAAATGAAAGTGTGAAGGAGGATTTTCAGCTGGAGCTTCAGAGCAGGTCCAGGTTTGATGGTTTGGAAGCTCTCAGGAGGAGCTCGAGTGAAACAGAAAGGTGTGCATGTGAGGAGGAGAGCAGTTAGAGTGAGGAGGTTCAGATGTATCTGCCGCCCCCTGCAGGTCGATCAGGGCTGCTACACGCTCACAGACGTCGGTTTTCAGCTGAAAAGTTTGATTCTCTGAAGCCGAGAACATGAAAATAAACGTTAAAGAGGAAAAGAATCAGTCACAAGGAAAGATTTTACTGAAGTACAAATAATTGACAAAGAAATAATGCTGAGAATCTTTTCGAATCTTTTTTTGTGGCGCTGGACGAGCTTTTGTAAACTCAGCCTGACCAACAGGAAGTCATTTTAATAAAGAGGAATGAGCCTTTAATGCTGCAGCTTCTCTGAGGAATAACGCGTGCTCCATCGTCTGTGGCCCTCACAGGCTGCTGTAGGAATGATATCGATCGGAAATCGATCAAGGTGTTTACGATGATGTCACAGCGCCCCCTCCACAGGCGGAGAGACATGAAGGAAAGAGGAGCAGAGCTGAGATGAAGAAATGACGCTTCGGGTCGTTTTAATCCTAAAAATCGACAGCGATGATTTTCACGATCAGTATGTGTGACGGTTATGATCAATCGATCGATCGGTGACTAAAAGATGAAGATTCAGAGGAGACGCTGAAGCTGAGACATAAATTGATCGATTGATCAGTGGTCTGTGGAGGACTCTCAGAAGCGTTCACCAAGTCCGTTTTCAGGTTTTCGAGACGTTTTTTGGGCTCCATGTTTGTTCGCTTTGTTTCTGTTAACAGCTGAAACGCCGTCGTCGAGGTGACGCTGAAGATCATTTGTTGGTGTCGGTTCAGGAAGCCGACAGATTAAAGTCGCTGCTCGGCGTCACGTTTTCGTTGGTTTCTGCTGATTTTTTTCCAGTTCCTGTGAGACGGAAACGCTTCACAGGAACTGAACTTCAACCCCTCCCCCCTCAGAGGTTCAGAAACGTGACGCTTTTGATCAGATTCGCTGATCGTCCGAGAGCCCGGAGCGTTTCATCCTACGTGAAATCGAAGGTAAAGCAGGTTTCCTGGTTGGTTGGTTTTTCCTCTTAAAGGTGATTCGTGCGTTTTGGGCTTCAACACAAGCATCAGCCAATCAGATCATGTGATGAAAATACCCAGAGAGGGAGAGAGGGCGCGAGAAATCAGACTGGTAAAAATCATTTGTGGACTCAGAGCAGCTTTGCATGATTCACAGTTCAGAATAATCTTTGTTTTTTTGACAGCGGCTCGTGGTGCTTCTCCACCTTTAACGGGTAGATCAGGGAGGCAGAAAAACACGCAATAAAAAGAAGATCAGACTCTCACGTCATCTGTCAGTGTGCTAGGACTCCTGTAGGTACAAAAATGTTCAAAAACTACAATATCTCCTGAGATTAAAATGGTATTTTATTTTATTTTTTTGTAATTTTGCAGCTTGAATCTGAGAGTATATCTCCCATTTTTTTTCCTCGGAAATTTACAAAAAAATGTATTTTTTGTAATTATTTTTCATAATTACTATTAGAGCCATAATGGCCCTGATAGGCTGCCGTAACAAATGAGATGAATTAAACCAAAGCAGAAACAAAACTTACCATCCCTTTAAGACAACTTTCTCCTGATTGGTCAGCTTCTGGAAGCCTGCAGAGGGGTAGCACGGAGAGCCTGTGAGCAGAAGACCATATAAGGGCATCATGAAAGTAGAAGAAGCATTTTAAAGAGCGTCCTGCAGGCTCACAGAGATGATGAACGTGTGACACATGAATGTTACATATATGATGGAAAAAAAAAAAAAGGAAACGCAGAACACATCCTCTTTACGTCCTTCCTTTCCTTGTTCTCTTCCTTTCTCTCCTCTTTCCTTTCTGCTGCACTTCCTGTCTGCGTCTCCCCTGTCCCATAAAGGCAACAATACCGCCACATATTTAGAAAAACCATTCGAGCGCGTTTCGTTGGTCCTCCTTCGGCTGCAGCGTTTTCTTTCTCCTGTCAGAATAAAAACGCGTTCGATCAAAGAGACGGTGACGGTCCAGGAACAAAAACGTCTTTTATTTCCTGTTTAAACTGTTAAGATTCACTTTATTTTATTTTATCTTATACGACGTTCAGTAGGTCAAAAACTTCAAAACTGAGGGGAAAAAAATCCACAAATTCACCCATCCGTGTGTGTCTGTGTGTGTCTGTGCGTGTCCGTGTGGATTCCTGTTATGCAATAAAGCTGTTGAGCTTTAACCTGCAGTTCCAGACTCTGCCAGCAGGGGGAGCTGCTGACCAGCGAGGCAGCGTGTGTGTGTGTGTGTGCAGGTTAGGGATCAGTTAAAGGCCATATTTCATATTTTTTCATATTTTTTATTGATGTATATTAATTTCTCTCATTAATGTTCATAGTATTTTTTATTTTTTATTTTTCATGTTTTTAGACTCCAGAGTTTAGAAAAAAAAAAAAAGTTGAGCGCTCTGCGTCTGTCGCTTCATATTTGAATAATAAAGTTTGTTTCTATTCAGATTTTTATTGTCATAACCAGGGAACGCTGAGTGTTGTACATATTCAAATGTTTTCAAACCAGAGGTGCTTCTGAAGCTGACGGAGAGGTTTTTAAAGCGAGGCGAAGATGCTGCATCTTCACATTATTTTGCAGAAAATAAACGAATGAAACCCGAAACCGCCTCCGACTCTTCCTGTGTCTTTATTTTACTCGCAGCCTCTGAGCCTGAAGTCAGAGGTTTCAGCATCTCCAAGGTGACTCTGCTTAGGTCACCATGGCAACTGATGCTGAACACATCACCTGGTTCAACCAACAGCTGCTCACAGGAAATTACCTGCTTTCAAAATAAGTGCTCTTATGTCCGGCCCTAATCTGCTGCTGGGATTGCAGTTGATGGATCACAGATTAGAAAACTGATCCGTCTGATTGGAGATTTATCACAGAATATTCAAGAAAATTAATTTCACTTTGATCTGACGATGAACTGAAATGATTTCCACGTCTGCTTCAGGCTTTCTGAGGTCATTTTCTGAAACCTTTCCAGGTTTTTCATGACCGTAGAAACTCTGAGAACTACAAACTGAAGTGTACAGACTGTGCTTAAAGGATCACAGCTGATTTCACATTGAAAGACTTGATTGTCTGCAGTTTAATTTGATCAGTTTAGTTTCCGTTTTACACTTTGTTCCTTTTTGCTCTCTGGCTCATCCTTTCAAAATAAGAGCACGCTGTGACGTGTGAAGTCTCTTGAGCTGTGAGCGTTTTATATTTTGTCTCTTTATGTCGTGGATGTGTGTGAAGTTATTTGGTGTATTTTTAGTCTGACTGAGCTGCTGCCTGAATCGGTCAGGACGCTCCTGCAAAACACATTTTTTCATCTCCGAGTCAAATTTAAATAAAATCAAACTAAAAATGAGTGTGACATCAGCAAACAGTCCGCCGTGTGCAGATGTGCCGCTGCCAGCTGTGTCTGTGGTTTTCTCCGTGATGCATTCACAGCATCCAGCAGCAGGTCAGAGCGGCGCCCCCTGCCGGCTCCAGCCGGCCGCGCACCTTTCACGGAACGCCGTCTCAGCGGGACGCCGCCTCCATCGGCGCGTCCACCTGCAGCGTGCAGCCCTGCGTCGTATTGCAGATTTATTCTGTGAGAAGTGGAGCTGAACAAGAGTTTAAATATAATCTTGTGATGGATCATTGTATTTAGACTTTTTACTTAAGTACAGACAGACTTTATTAATCCCACACCGGGGAAATTCACGTTACAGCAGCACAAGGGTCGGAGAAGAAAAGTTGAGATAGAAATATTTGAAAAACAATAAAATTTAAAAATAAAGTACAATCAAAAAACGCTAGAAATGCTAAAACTGCAGAAGTCAGTAAAACACAATAAAAAAGTAACTGTAATATGTACAAGTTGTACTATATACACTGAGATGTTTTACGTGTACATGAAGTGATGATATATACACACATGTATTTTTTAGCAGGTATTTATCCCGTGTGTGTTGTACAGTCTGACTGCTGTCAGGATGAAGGACCTGCAGTAACGCTGTCCTTCACAGTGGCTGTAACAGTCCACTGCTGAAGGAGCTGCTCAGGACAGTCTCATGCAAGGGGTGAGAGGTGCTGTCCATAATGGACATTAGCTTGGCTAACATCCTCCTCTCACCCACCTCCTCTGTGGAGTCTAGGGGACTGGCCGGGACCGAGCTGGCCCTCTTCACCAGTCTATTGAGTCATTTCCGGTCCCTCTCCGTGCTGCCACCTCCCCAACAGACGACTGCATAAAAGATTGCAGAGGTCACCATCACGTCGTAAAACGTCCTCAGCAATGTCCTGCACACCCCAAAAGACCTCAGCCTGCCCAGCGGACGGAGCCGACTTTGGCCCTTCCTGCACAGAGCTCGAGTGTTATCTGACCAGTCCAGTTTATGTTGAGGTGAACACCCAGGAATTTGTACCTGTCCACCACCTTGATGTCCAAACCCTGGATGATCACAGGTGTTGGTTTTCTCCGGAAGTCAACCACCATCACCTTCGTCTTACTGGTGTTGATGTGCAGGTGGTTGAGTTCACACCAGATGACAAAGTCAGTGATGACCTTCCTATACTCCAGATCGTTCCCCTCGGATACACATCCAACAATGGCCGTATCGTCGGAGAACTGACAGCTGGTGGTGTTGTTCCTGAAGTGCGATGTGTAGAGGGTGAAGAGGAAGGAAGAGAGCACCGTCCCCTGAGGGGCCCCCGTGCTGCATACCACCACCTCAGACACAGTCCTGAAGCCTCACGTACTGTGGTCTATTGGTGAGGTAATCGATTCTCCATGCAGTAAGGTGACGGTCGACTCCTGCTCCTTCCAGCTTCCCCCTCGGCGGAGCTGGTTGAATCATATTGAAAGCACTCAAAAAGTCAAAAAATATGACCCTCACACTGCTTCCAGTACTCCCCAGGTGTAAAACTTATAATCCTACTCAAGCAGCTCAATAGTGCACAGGTTGTATATTCAAATATGTTTAAAGTACCTAAAGTAAATGTACTCATGTGGAACAACACTCAGAATCATATATATGATATTATTGGATCATATCAATCATATTTCTGAGGGGGAGCTGGTGTCACCCCATGCCCCCCTTCTAGACACACCCCTGTTCAGAGGGACACCTGAAAGCTGTCCGCCGTCAGCTGCTGAATCATTTCATTAAAAAAATTAGATGAGAATATCACTGTAATCGCTGTGGTTATGTTTAAGTACTGAAGTGGATCAGCTGGAGTTCACCTGCATTACACTGACAGCAGTAATAAATACCCTCACAGCGTCTCAGGAGCACTCTGACAGGGACAGAGTTGTTGACCTATAATCTGTCAAACGTATCTGTCAAGGTCATTTTGAGCCAGAAAGAACATTCCTGTCACAAGGTAGAAGCTGCAACCAGTTTCTGGCAAAGTGACTTTTATATGTCCTGTTATTTATCCAGGTTAAAAAGTCTCATCGACATTAAAAGTGTCTTTTTCAAGACTGATCCAGCCAAGAGGGCAGCAGAAATTCAAACTAATATAACAGTACTATAAAGATCTTTTAAGTGGCCAAAAAGACAGATTGATTATAATGTAGAACACAGAGCAGGTGCAATAGTGCAGAGTCCTAAGAATACCTGCAAAATGGTCACTTCTTTATTTTATATGTAACTCTTTGTAAATCCTGATGACTACAGCCCGTTTACTGATACAAGCAAAGATATCAGACCGCAAAGACATCGAAACATCAGACGATCGCTTTTTGGCACAACACCGTAATCAGCCCCAGCAGGGACCTCCTACACCTGCTAGTCAGTCCATGGTGGTTGCTATGGACGCCTCAGTACTGTTTGGATGGACTTGGTGCGTCCCACTGTCTGCTGGTGGAGGGCTGCGTTCCATTTCAAAGTGCAGCCACTTTGTCTCTAAAGGCCTTTTATAGACAGTGATCACACACACACACACATTACTGTCTCCTCCTCTGCTTGGGGGGGTCTGCAGTCCTGAGTTACTCCCTGCACACTGACATCATTCATCAAACTGGACTTTAGACAGCGCTTCATTTTAGTTTGCGTTTATATTTCTGAACCAGATGTTGAATACGACTACGATGGAGTGGAGTCCGGTCCCCCAAAGACCCTGGGTGGATACGTGGTTATAAAATGAACGGGCTCATACTGAATGTGAATATTAAATGAAAATGCACTTCTAACACAGATTCCTCAGAGTAATGTGGACATGTAGAGCGTGAACTGCTAACCCTAACCCTAGCTCAGCAAACAGTATTATTACATTTTGTGACGGCGAGTAGTTTCGGTCACAGTTTGAATTAGAAAAGAAAAGGAAAAAACTAACAGAGAAACAAAAGCTTAACTTTGTGAGGTCATTTTCTTCCCTGATTGACAAGACTTGGAAGAAACGCTGACGTACTCTGACAGCATAGGATCAGGCTTTGAAACGCAGACCTTTAAGAGTTGACCTCGTGTATGTTTGAAGGTCATAATTCAGTGATAAAAATGCATCCTGTCGGGATAATTCTGACTATAAAATCAGTGTATAAAACAGTCTACAAGGGTCACACACACACAGAGCAGAATCAGACAGCAGTCGAAAATAAGTGGACGCTGGAAAATCCTCAAAGCAATGTGGGCGGGAACAAAGGGAAGCAGGTGAGACTATACACTGAATCAGTCAATCAAACAAAGGCAGCAGGTAAACTGAGTGGAACGCAGAAAGACCGATGATGACAAAATAAATCAGGAAATGACTTCAACCAAAAACATGAAAAGCAGTCTGAGTCTGTTTTAGCAGCATTTCTACACTGAGAACAAGGCCTGTCGCACAAAAACACGCTGCACAGGTACAACAGTGTTACTGGTGATTCGAACGCTGGCTGCAGCTGGACTACTTACAGGTTTCAGAAAGTCACCGAGTCAGCACACTGCAGTTAGAGCGTCAGTCAGAGTGTGGTCAGTGAAGATGGAAACGCTAACAGAACGGAAACCGTCCGAGTGTGGTGAAAAATAAATGACAAAACACACAAACCTGCTCATAATATTCATTCATAATCAGGAAGCAGAAAAACAGTGATGGTCATAGATTTTTACAGCCTTCATAATCATGGTGATTAATACATGACACGGGGAGGTCGTGAGAAAGGCGGGGCTGTCTCTGGTGATGTCACCATGAATGGCAGGAACAGCGTCCGGCACATGTTGGTGAAACGTCACGGTACCGTGTTCTTTCCAGCTGTTGGACACGCTGGATGAGAGCAGCTTGGACACCAGGCTGCTCTGTGTCACTGACGGCGTGCCGCTGAGGGAGGTGCTTCTGCTTTCAGCTGCTCAAGTCTTCGTGTGCAAGGCGTCAATCGCTCGTCTCTGAAGACTCCTTCAGACTTCAGCTTCTTCAACCTTGAGGGGGACCAGAGGAAGCCGGGTGGTTAGAGAGTGGTTGGCACATGTTTAGAGTGACTGCTGTATGGTTACTATGGTTACGTAACTATACCTATCAAGGCAGCAGCAGACAGACCAACAGGGATCAGCTGCTTGCTGACTGTTGCAGGAAAGATGCTCGTCTGTGGAGGCCGCTGAATGCTGCTGCGTTCTTCTGTTGCCCGTCTCAGTCTCTGGTTGGAGTTGGCTTCCTGTTTGGACAGTCTGATGGTGATACCCCGCCCATCCGAGGAACAGTTTGGAAACGCACATTCAATGATTAGCTTGTATTATGGTCAAAGTCGGATCTTAATTTTTGTCCTTTAAAATTGTTCTTGTATTTCAAAGTAATTTAAGGCTAAAATGGCTCTTAGGTCACAGTCAACATCTGGAGCAGGAGGCTGGAAGCTCAGATCAGGTTCTTGCCATCTTTTTTCTCCATGTTTAGAAAAACACTCCTTCTAAAATGGCCACCAAGTGAACCAGGTTTACACACTTCATTAGACAGCAGTGACAGGTACTGTTTGCTCGCTGTGTTTCATGCTGTGTAAAAAAACCTGTATATTACAAAAAATACAGCACAAATATTCATTGTTACCAGCCTGTAGGTACTGAGGTACACCTGAGCAAACAGCCTGAAAGTTAAATGGTTAAAGGGTGAGCTCCATCTCCCTTTTCTTCAGTTTCTCTGTTCTTGCTCACAAACCAACGTCAGGCAACAAACATCACAGTAAACAAATGTAATGTACACACTATGTACAACACGTCCTGTAAAGGGAACATTCAATTCTACAACTCACACCCATTTCTTCTTCAGGTGTGCATGGTTTACCTGCTGCCTCTCTGATGACAGATCAGATCTCCCTCTGATCAACAATTGTCATTTTCTCTGCTTTGTGTAACCTCTGCACAGCCTCTGTCAAAACAGGAATAAACTCAGCAGAAAGAGTAAGGAACTTTGTGTTTGGTTGATTATTTCTTTGTTGTAACAATGCTTCTTGGCAATAAATCTCATCCCGTTGGAAAGCCTGTATATTTCCCTTTAAATGGTGCCACATTTGTAAGGAAAATGCATTTGTGGGTTGAGCCCATGAAAAACTTGCCAGATCTTCTCTGCCAATGCCAAACAGCTTATTCTGCTACTTTGGAGATGCTGAGCATGTCGTCCCATCATCAAACTGTAGACAAACATCTGCCAAAGTTCTTTGTTGGAAGAGGTAATGCCTAAAATAGGACTGATTCTCCCATCAGGGCTCTGCAGAGTGTGTTAAACTGTGGTATAAGCAGCAGTCACTGAAATATTACTGTTTCAGATCATAAGATCTCCCACATAAAAGCCAAGGTGGCAGGGCTTTAAGATGACCTCCTCAAACCAACTTACCTCTGCAAGTGTGAGGCTGTTTCTCCAGCGCACGGTGCTGCAAAAACCCTCAACAGAGACCTGGCTTTCCAGTCACAGACAAATAAAAAGCTTGAGCAAAAAAAAAAAAAGAAAAGCTTTGTCGGCCAGAGCCCATACATTAGCAACGTGCTTCTTGTTCCCACTTGACCATGACTGTGCAGAGCTGCCCTGGAAAAATGGAAAAAGGGAAATAAAATTAAAAACCCAAAACAGGATTTCCATAAAGCCCACCATGCCATTTTGGAATCAGTACTCAAAAATGCATCCCAAATTTATAGAAAATCATTGATTCATTTTTCAATTAAATATAAAAGGATTCCTTAACACCTCGCAACAGACTGGCAACCTGTCCAGGGTGTACCTCCCCTCTTTCCCTGTGTCAGCTGGGATACACTCCAGCGTTCCCCTAACTGGGTAAGCAGTTAAGAAAATGGATGGATATATTCTTTAACTTCTCAATAAAATTTTCATTGTAAAAGAACAAACCTGTGCTGACAATGACTTACATCCTTCATGTACACAGCATGGTCATCATGGCCTTCAGGTAAATGTAGGAATAATCTCAGGGAAGATGGCTCATAGTAGGGATTCTGTAAGAAAGATTGCTAGCTCTAATATTAATATCACAAACTTCAAGAGCACACCAACAGTTAATACCTCAGATTTCTGAAACAATGCAAAAAACAAACAAACAAACAAAACAGTTAGCTACAGGCTATCCATCCTCAGGAAGCTGCAGTGAATTTTTGTGAGTCCTCTTTAAAGGACAAAAGACTGATGTGGTCAGTCCAGTAATCTGATTTAAGTAAGATGCCTTTGCACAGGGATTAATACATTAATACATCTCCTCACCACCTTAACAGCCCTGAAGTGTACGATCTGAACTGTTTTTCCCATACCTGGATAAAAAATATTGTCATTTACAACTAACAGATGCACCTAATTATAAAAACTAGTGCTGATAAGACAGAGGCACAACAAAGAGAGGTGGGCAAAGTCCAATTCAGGCAGACACATAGACAGAGATGTACTTTGGGTTTTGCTTTTCAGCTGTTTAAAGTTGAGGACAGCAAATGTTTATTGTTAACCTAAGTCACTGCTTGCTTACATTATTTCTCATAGTGTGGCAGTCTTTTGCATGATGTAAATGTTACTTTAAGTTTCTAACTTACTCTCAGGGATGACAGGTGTGCCGATAGGAAAGCAGGTCCAATAAACCTGCATCCTTTCTCAGGGGGGATTAAAGGCAGCCAGACTTTGTTCAGACAAGTAGAATTTTATTTTACATTCCCCTTACCTGTAAACACTGCCTTATCCACCGGAAGTCAGCTACAATGGATTCTGGAGTCTTCCCCAGTGTTGCCAACTCCTCAGTAAGGAAAGTAGCTATTGGCTGTCCTAAAAGTCGCTAGAAGTCGCTAAATGACATCATTGCCTAATTTGCATTATTGACCATGTGTATGTAATTGTAATGGACGCTGTAGCAGAGAGCATTAGCATTGTGGGAGAGACAAAAAGTGTTAGCCCTGCGACAGACTGGCGACCTGTCCAGGGTGTACTCCGCCTCTCGCCCTATGGCAGCTGGGATAGGCTCCAGCCCCCCACTCACGACCCTGAATAGGATAAGCGGAAGAAAGTGGATGGATGGATGGAGAGACAAAGCGTGAGTAAAAAAACACCCTAAATATGTTTAGAACTACAAATGAACTTTCTTCTGTTGATTCTTATTTTTATAATGTCACAATTCCGACCCTCCTCATTCAATCAGCCAGAGGCGGCTTCGCGAAACAAACAAGAAGGCTTCAGAGTATAAATCTCAGGTGGATCGTCTTCAGATGCAGTTAAAGTACAGCAAAGTACACACCAAGACAGCAATTAAAGATCTCAGAGACCAGCTGGAACAGGCTCACGGTAATAAACCCACATCTGAAACAGAGGAAAATCTGAATCAAGCTCATACTGAAGAGAACAACACTG
>VUQI01024039.1:12041-43584 GCA_015106735.1 Paratilapia polleni
TATTCAGCTTGCTTCAAAAATCCTTAACTTGTGTTGGTGTTACTATATCTGAGAGTTTTCCTTTAGAGTTTTACAGTTTGCATGGTGCTGATAAGGATGAAGCAGTGATCCTGCATTAAATACTTCTAAACTCAGTTTTCTTACTTCTGCCAAGGATATGATGTTTATGCCTGCCAGTTACTTTGTCTGTCTGGCTGCCAGGAAGATATCTCACAAACTGAGCAGACTTCCACGAAAGTTGGTGGACAGATTGACCCCGGGGCAAGGTTGCTCAGAGTTAAACTTTGGTGTTGATCCACATCTAGGATCGACTCAGTTAGAGAGGTATTTTATTGAGACATGTAATGACATGAAAAATGTATTCATGATTCCAAGTCATTTGTTAAGTTTGCAGGCTGAAAGAAATCGATTTAATGCAAATTTTTATTGAAAGAATTATTGTTACGGGTACTAATGGCATGTGGCAAAAGCATCACATATTACCTTTGTCTGTATATGCCTGTCAGTGCTGTACCTTAATCTTTATGCACCACTGCACCGTTTTCTCCTTTAAAACTGGCTTAATGTTTAGCATGCTTTGTAATCCTGTGAAACTCTTCGTTAATCTTGTGTTAAACTTAAAGGAGTAGATGGATATCTGTAAGAAGCTAGAATAAGAGTGATATTGACTGATTACTAACAGGATAAACTGAGTTTAAATGCACTCCAGTATCATGAATATAACTAGATTAAGTCAATACTCAGAATAATTCAGCTGTCATGTTTACACCTGTGCCAATTTATCTTACAATTAGCTTGTAATGCAGTAAGCAGAACTCAGAACAGCTCAGTAACATAATGATTAAGGTGTTATTATTCTATCACTATTGCTTTTAATCAGTTTAAAAGAAAGCTTATTAATAAAAAGATTTGGTGTGATTAACTGCAGTAAATTGCGTTTTCTTTTTAAGACTGAAGCTTCTAATAGAAGAAAGTCAGAATCATGGAATTAATATAGTATTGACTGAATTTCTTCTAAGTGGAGTAAGTAGAAGGAATTTTAACATTCAATATAAATAATCCATAGTTATACTGTGGTTTGGATGAATATTTGGGTTATATTTATTGAGACATGTGTAATCATTTTGCCCAGTTTATCCAGCTAATCAAAATCTTTAATTCTCTCTGAATCAGTAGTCCATATGAATCTGTTGTGTTTCCATCCTGCATGAGTCAGTTGTCTTATTTTAAAACATACCCATGAGAAGTTTCATCACACCCTTACTGTATTTTGTCTGGTGTGTATAGGGTTTCTTGCTGGAAAGCATACATTTTATTTTGTGCACACAAGCTGCAGTATAAACACAGGATCAAAATCCCAGAACAACATAGCCCTGGAAGTGGATACAAGCCAGATACAGACAGATCAAGAGATGCAGTGCACATTAACTTAGTGTTATATGCTGACACCAAACTTGGAAAGGATGGAAAAGTTTACCTGATCGTTCCAGCAGTTCACACTCAGCTGGGGTTTTTTGGGTTTTTTTTTGGTTTTTTTGGTCTTTACATTGTCTTTACAGAAGGATTGTTCTGCTCTCCTCATTGAAGCACATTAACACTGACACCTGCTTTGACTCGGGGGAGGTGGGGCATTGTGTAATTTGCAGAGCCCTACATAACTTGCATATAGACCCAGCTCTGGGCCATGTCTTGCAAGAAGTAAACAAAACCCAGCTGTGCTAATTGTGTTAATTTTTCTTTCTAATGTGTTACAAACTAATCACAAAAATGAATGCAATCATTTTTGACAGTACTATTTATATATATATATATATATATATATATATATACTATTTGGTATATACGATTATTGAGCTTTACTTGACCATCACACAGCTTCTGTGAGAGGTGAATATTCAGCTTAAATTATGATTCAAATATGGGTAATTGGAGCAATCGTGCTGTTTGTGTGCATTATAGTAACAGAATGTGTCTGTTTCAGGATGCAAACCTGTTGTCCAGCTGAATTGTGCTCATTGTGATCTTTCCGTTTGTTCTAGTCAACAAATAATCAGGAGGGAGCTGAAACACTCCATAATTTTATTACGATAAAACACACAAACACTTCTGACTCTGTTGTCCATCCACTGCTGTAATGCTTCTTTAATACCCCCGCAGGGTGTTTATTTCAACCACAATCAGTGTTTCAATCCTGAAGGACGAACAATCCCTCGAAGATCCTTCAGGACTGAAACATTGATCTGTGTGGTGAAAATAAACACCCATTGGGAGGATTACAACCGTCTGTGGACTGTATCCTTTAAACTCTGCTTGCCCCCTGTTGAGCCCAGAATGGCTGGGATGGAGGGACATCGGTCCCTCCACTATTGCCAGCTGGCTGATAAGGGCTGGCACTGTTTGATAAGCTTGGCGCACCATGGGAATTTGTGGTGATAAAGATATTCATTTTTCTACCATCTGCTGAGTCACTGCACGATCTCACAGCTGAACGAAGGAATTTGACCCCTTTGTCCATGCAAGTGCGTGGTCATGCATTATTTGTGAGTGTGTGCGCTTTAATCCATGCGTGCACTTGATTGCTGTATGCTCAGGACAGAGAGGCCACTGCCCAGCCCACTTCTTTATTGAGCTCACCATAAACCCTCTGCTCCCATTCAGTGCACACACCTACTCAGTCTTACTTACCGTCTGCTGCCACATGTTGTATTGTTGTGTGTGTTGTGTTTGTTGCAAAGTTGAGTTTGGCTGAGTTAAGCTCTGGAGGAGAAAAGCATTAAAAAGACATTAATTAGGTGGTGCGATGTATTCCCAGTCTTTGCAAAATCAAGAGTTATAGCACCGCACTAAGCCCTTATGGAGATGGAGTCTGTAGGCTTGATAAAATCATTATAAGTTTGATAGATAATAGAATTTGAAGGGTGATGTAGTGCCAGAATATAAAGGTGGGAGGGTAAGGTTGTCAGATGATGCATTTTGCATGCATGTGTGTGTATTTCTTTATATGTGTGTGCGCTTGTACATGCATACTTACACATATGCCTCTGTCTATCTGCTCAGATTAGTGTGAGGGCGTGCTTGTTTGCAGACTTAAGTGTGACTCTGCATGACTCCTCTCTTGCCTTCCCTCTTCTCGCCCCGAGTGTCCTCAGAGAGCGCGGCTCACTCCTGCGGGACTCGTCTCATTAGTTCAGTAATTAAGATAAACGAGGTTTTAATTGCAGCTGTGATTCACGCTAATGATTGTGGGATTCAAGATGAGGATTTCCTCTCCCTCCTCCAATCAGAGAGTGTATCTGGGATTTGATGTGTACATGAGATAGCAACACAGCAGCACTCTGCCTGCAATGTTGCAGTTGTTATTTTTTGTTATGATGAAGGAGATTCAGGGTAGGGGTTCTGATGGTAAATCCCTGGTCCACAGGGTAAGAATTACTCCCCTTATTGGATCTCTGACCCGCTGGCCTCATTATATATCACTTTAGGAATAGCCCGCTGCTGAACTAGCTATAGGATTTTTCCTGCTCTAAACATTGTTTTTTTTTTCTGACCCAAAATGTTCCAACAGTAAAGAGTCCTGCAATTACTGATAATGAAAATAAAGATTTTATTACATGCCCATAGTGGCTGTTGCCCTAAACAAACAAATGTATTTATGTGTTTTTTTGCTAAGTAGAACTTGTTGCCTTCTTTGTAACTATTTTATTGTTAAAATGTGGCTAAAGCACAATCTTTCTTTTGAGATGATGTTCAGTAAATGACTTAATGCTCATCTTTGTCAGTGATGCTAGAATTGCTCCAAATAGACAAGTTATTCCTACTTACTTAATGCATTTATTACTTAATGATGTTGATTCCTGCACATCTTAAATGGGACATGCAGTATAATCATTAAAACAGCTTAAAAGCAGCATTGACCATGTGATGTGACTGCAAACAAGATTAAAAAACAATAGTTCATTCACATTGTGGTAATCATGTTAGCATGCTGCTTATTGCTGAGAGGCATGCTGGACTGAAATTAAATCATTGGTGTGAGATTTTTTGTAATTATTGTATTTATAATTTCTCAAAGGCTTTTTATTTGGGAAAGCTGTGGAAGCAAATCCCTAATGATCAGATAAAAGTTATGGGGGTACTCTTGCAATGATGCTAGCTTAGTTAGCTCTCTCTTCCTGCTTATTCAGTCAAACATCTGACATGTAATAAAATTCAAATGCATTCCCACTGATCTGAAACTAAAAGGAGCTTGCTCTTAGTGTTTATAGAAGTCTTTTTTAAAGAAAAAGGTACTAATAATTGGCACAGAGTTCAATTGGTGAGGCTCTCAGTCATTCAGGAGGGGCTAAGAGTAGATCCATTGCACATTAAAAGGATCCCTTTGGGGTCATTTGTGCTTCAGGTGTTTCTGCTCGAAACACCTGACCTCGGGGCAGATGGTGGGATGGATACTTGGCAACCATTTAGGGAATCAAATATCTGCGTGCTCAGTCTTGTTTCACTGGTTGCTACAGTTACTCTCTGGAATATCAAATTACATGTTCCCGTGACAGTTCTATTCTAACACTAGCATAACCTCAACTTTGACCTCAGTTGTTACATGTTTGCAAAGTTAAGTAAAATTAATTTGTCAAATTAATCTTTTTTTAAGACAAAATGATAATAACCACTTTATTTTGCCATTGTCATCACTAGGATGATGTTTAGCAAGCTATGTGGGAAAGTAAGAATATAAACATATTGGGACTAATTTTTGCAAAAATAAATAAATGAATAAAATAAAGACCAACGAATGCACAGGCACATGGTGTTTCTGACTAATTTTAGCTTTTGCCATGACAAACTATTAAATTATTCACATCTACAGCAGATTACACCATGGGTTTTGGACAGCAGCTCCAGCAATAAACAGTCCCAAAACATCAGCCATCATCCACTCAAACCCATCCCTGAGGACGACCAGGGTAAAAACAGAGACAACATTGGTCAGTCTCAATGACACCACCAATGACCCAAGGGACTGACATGCCAAAACCCAGATGGACTCAATTTAGCACAATGTCTGCACAATACATGTTCATGTGCGGCTGTCTGCACACATATATACACGGACAGATCACCCACTTCACACTTACAGATAGGTGCAGACAGAGGGACCGAGAAATAAGAAAAAAAAATTATGTTAAAGCAGTGTATTATTCTTAAGAAATATGAAAATACCTAATATTGACCCGCTGAAGACACGTCACCTTCTAAAAAGAGCTTTCTATCTTGCTCTCTGTGATTTCTATTACAGAGAGTTAGGGGCCAGCAAGTCTTGTCCAAAAATATTGCTGTCCGTTAGGATAAGAGTTAAGCTTGTGTAAAGTTTGTGTAGCCTCTCCTCTGTGCTGTAATGATAGTGTAAGAATAAGCAGAATAAAAGTCAGCCTAGTGTCTCACAGAACGAAAGGACATCCCCCAAGCCTTTCATATCAGTCTCTTGTTTATCTGTGTGTGCTTGGTTCTATCTCTTTTGTCACACGCAAGCACAACTAATCCCACTCTAAGCTCCTTCCATCTCTACCCTTTTCTTTCCTTTTAGACAATTCTTCCTTTCTCATTGCAACATCTCTATGTTGAGAAACTGCAGCAAAGGGGTTATTTAATTTGCAGCAACCAAAGCAGTAGAAGATCATAACTTCATTCAGTATTTTGAAGTCTGTCAGAGTCTGAAGAGTAAGACCACATACTGCACTTACACAGCCACTGTGTGGCCACAGGCATCCGCTGACTTTCATTTGTCTCTGGCAGCATATGGACATCCTGTCTGTCCCTCCCACAGGAGTGAAATGGACTTCCCTCTCCACTGTCCAGTGCAGTGAGTCTTATGGGGACATCTTCTAGCCTACCCTTAGCATACAGGTGAGAGAAGGACGGCCACACCATTTCCTGCCTGGACAGTCTGATAAGTTGTAAAGGAGATTATTTCCCTTCGTCTGTCTTTCCACACATATCTTTATCCCTCAGTACTGCTACACCCTGGTACTCTGCGTGATTCCATGCGACTACTGCCTAACTTGTATCAGCAGATATGCTGTAATATGGACAAGCCTAATACCTGTTATTCTATGGGGGGGCTCTTATTGTCACTGTCGCGTCACAGGGATTTCTCTGGGTTTTCAATTAGACGCTCTGAGGCTCTCCACAGCCCGATGCTATGTAATCTCTCAGGGAAGGCAGATAGTCTGCGGGACACTGATCGCGACACAATCCCAAGTCTAGTGGTGCCTAGTAGAGTGTAGCAATCAAGCGCAATCACAGCCAAGTCCAGACCTCACTTTGTTATGGTGTGATCAGCCACAGCATTAAACCGACTGACACATGAAGTGAATAATACTGATCATCTCCTTACAATGCAAATTCTGCTGTGATACTTTGGGTCCTAGCATGCATATGGATGTTAGTCTGACATGTGCCACCCAACTGAACATTGTTGCAGACCAAGGATACCTCACATGGTGATATCCATCATATTGGAGGTTTATCAATTGGTGTCCTGTTCATTTATCCATTGGATAAAGAGGATACTGCTGGCTTTAAGAAGTGATATCCTAAGCTATCTCCTTGTGAACAATTGCATTTCTAGATGTCAAACCTAATTTCCTCTTCTGCTGACTTCCAATCAACTGCTCTTTTGTACACTGTGCAAAAACTGATTTTGTATTGTCTAGCGCACTGCAAAAAAATCAGATAATAGGATAAATCAGTCTACACTTAGAGAGACAGACAAAAATTCTCACAAAATGCTGCTACAAATACACTTAATATGCACACACTAGAGATAAGACCACACTGCCAGTTCAATACTCACTAGAAAAGAGACGGTGACAGACCAAAGCCAGAAATCAATAGCTGTAAGCCTAATTATTTTTCACGAGATCTGAAGATTGCGGATTGATACATTTGTCTGTGTCCACGACGAGAATTGTGTTGGTTTAAGGTTAGGTTAGGTTAGTGGCATCTAGCAGTAAAGTCACCAGAGGAGGCACTCCGAATCCTTTAATGCAGTTTGTTATAAATAAAATAAATAGGTAATAAAGCATGACTTATGCCCTGTCCAAACTGCATGTTGGACAAATAGAAGAGTCCCATTAAACCCGCACATAGCCAGTGTCTGTGTTTTCAATTATTTGTAACACTGCTAAACCAACAATGCTGTTCTTGGCCAGCTGGGTAGAGGTAAACTACACTTCTCTTCCCAGCTTTCTTTTTTCAGTTTTTACTGAGCCGTTCATATCATTTTTCATGTGCACAATTCAGTACAACACTAAGATAATCTAAAAAATGTTTGGTTGCATGTAGTAGTGCCTCCAACCTGGTCTGATATTACACTGAACACAGCTGGCCATGTTGGCAGGTGGCAAGCAGGTGTGGGAATCATGTCCCATGTGATAGAACAGGCAATTTTGCCTGTTTTTTTTTTTTTTGTTTGTTTGTTTGTTTGGGGTTTTTTTTTTTTTTTTTTGGTTAGTTTTTTGTTTTTTGCTCATTGGATCACACAGGTCATATTTTGCCTAAACCAGATATTAGATGTGAAATTTAACTGAAGTTCCTGACCTGTGTGATTCTATGCACTGCACTGTTGCAAAATAATTGGCTGATGCAGGTGTTCAGAATAAAGTGCTCTTATAGTGTATATTCCACTTCAGCAAGCCCTTTTGTGCTTTGTGCTATTGTACCTATGAGCTAAGACAGCAAGTGTGCTTGGGGTGACTATAGAGTCGATCGCAGACCTACTGCACTGCACTTATTGTTGCACTTTGGCAGGTAAAATAGGGCCCTTAAAGTTAGTGTAAAAATGTAGAAGCCACATTTTCAGGGGTTTTAATAGCATTCAGTCAGTGGAAATCATACAGATGTGCCCTCAATCTTCAGGTTTACTCTTCAAGACACGATGTCATACTGTTCTGCAGTGAGTCGTGTCATCTGTCTGGCCAGCAGGAATCCATATTTAGAAAGTACAAGTTACTGTCATAGAATGAAAACATGTTTATTCCTGTTTGGTTTTAAGAAGACAAAGACCCAAAAGGTCAGTTTTAATGAAAGGTTGTACTGTCTTATGTAATCGTTGACTTGTATTTGTCCTGCTGTAAAACATAGGAATTTTGATACATTATGATGCCACTTTTAATACTGTCAACCACATGTGGCAGTGTTTGGCTGACAGATGGCTGTGATATGCGACTCACTCACACATCTCTCTTTCTGGGCTGTCCAGGAAGGAGAAAGGAGACAGCATCAGGAAATGTGAGTGGGAGTGGCTGTGAACCCATTCGACCTCTGCAAGACAGTTTCAGTCTAAAGCACATCAAGTAAGACCCTAGAAAAATCTGTCCCTCTCTCCTCTGGTGGCTCAGGATAATGGCATATGCACCATTGTCAGTTTTAAATACATTGTAATACTTTTAAATTACCCATTGTGATGGATCACGTAGGCATACACTTGGCTTAAAAGAGTTACCTATGGGTTTGCTCATATTAATGTATGATAAGGTTAACATGGGAAGCCTCACAAAATGAATGAGATCAACAAAGTAGAATCCACACAAAGGGACATTAAATTTTTGCTTTTAGATCTGAAATTTAAAGGGCCAAGCACAAAGATTTTATGTTGACTTTTCAAAGTGCAAAAGAATGAAATGGGTGAAAAGACCATTCGACTACCTGCACAGACACACTGCATTTTCATTTGTCTGGTATTTTGTGTTAATTCATACTAGGTTTAAAGGCCATACTTTACAGCAATGTGACCACAGGTATTCCTGCCACTTAGATAATGCCATCATGATTACTTATGTTTTGTTCCTGGAAAAGCAGCAGAATTGTCTCCCTGTGCTAACTCCAGAGCTCTTGCTCTTCTTCCTCCATCGGGTCCTTAAACAACTTCTTGAACCTCGAGCCAGTATTTTCAAAATACTTTGAGAAGTATTGGGAGTATGTTCCAACTTAAGCATCTGCAGGTGACTTCCACAGCAGGGAAGAGTGCCAAGCCGTTACAGTGTGCACAATTTCCAGCTCTGTGTGCAATATGTCTCCTCCTTCCTCTTGAAAGCAGACTACATTCACTCTTCCCATGGGAGTCTGCTTAGCCATAATCACTGTCCTGGCAGAGGGGAACCAGAGATTATGTCTGGCCATAAGGCAACTATGATGATCTCCTTGAGGGACTGCAAGTGGCGTTTGAGGTCCACCCTCAGGTTCTACTTGCATCAAGGTGACAGGAGGATGAGTTTCTCTTGCTTCACCCCCTTGTTGTGTCAGTGTGTCAGTGGTAGATTGTAGTGCATGCCTACAAGACTAGCTTTTGTATTACCTGCAACCAAAGAGAACATGTTGCAGACTTGGATTCCTTGAAGTCACAGCAAGCTTTCTCTGAGGCATTGCAAAGGCATAGATTTCTGGGATCAAGAAGAGTGTCTCACGTAGAGGTGAAGGTCTTTCTTGGGGAATCTTACACAGCGTAAATTACTGTTAATCTCAGCTTCCCTAAGTATCCAGTTCCCTTGTTACTATTGACTTAGTGCTCTGGTATTATAGTTTCTGTCTTCCATTTTGACCACTTTGGAAATGACTGCCTCCTTCTTTGTGGCTTTAGATCACACCATTACAACATGGAGCTGCAGCTGGCTTAAAGATATTGATAACCTCTGTCTGGTAGCACACTTTCATGTCACAGCACACTCAGCGACAACTACAATAAGAAGCAACACACAAAACAACTCTCCAATAATATTAAAAGAAAGCTCACAACAGTTAATAACATCTTTTGACAGTAACCTTGTGAAAAATTAGACAGTGGAACTGCTCAGACAGCAAAACAGCTAACCAGAATTTCTACCAGAAATCTACTTGTATCACATGCATATCGAGTATCGGGCAAGTAGTACCCCTAAAACTGCATGATCTGAGGGAAATAGCAGCCTAATTCAACTGATGACAATAGCCTTTCTGTCAGTGCTCAATAGTGTGCATCAGTTCATTCATTCAGTTCATGCTGGTGTTGGCTTTTAAGGAGGAGAGAACACTAATAAGGAAAAAATAATATGTATGGACCATGTTTTAAATAATTACATTAAAAGGGATTTTATTTCCATTCTGTGGTACTGAAATATATATAGACATTGAGGAAATGATCAAACTAGCATGTATTAATTAGCCATGCTAGAATTTAAGCTGTTGTGATATCCCGCTAAAACAATGCTAGCTTGACAGTTTAATTTGAACTTGAGTAGCTGAAAGTAACAGTGTATATAAAGCAGATGTACATCATGTTAAATGGTATTTAGTTAAAATTAGATAAACATGTGGTTTAAGTAGAATATCCCACTAATTAGCATAAACATGAAACAAAAATTGGCCTTTGTGTCAACTTCTGGCTTCATTCATCCATCCATGCAATCTGTGCTGCCTGACTGACTAACAATGAGGTTGTTGATATGCAAGTTGGCTTTTGGGGAAACCCATTAACAGTAAAACAGGAAACCCAGTGAAACATCCAGAATTCACATTTTACACTACAGCTTCATTGAGTCTAGAATCTGAGTTTCTCTGAGTTTGGTCTCTTAAATCTTGAAACTACCTATAGAGCTTTAAGATAATTATTAGCCAAAACAGCATATGTGTCTCCTAAACTGCTTGTGACATTTACCCTAAGAGATATGTTTATGCCCTGCGACAGACTGACGACCTGTCCAGGGTGTACCCTGCCTCTCGCCCTATGACAGCTGGGATAGGCTCCAGCCCCCACCCACAACCCTGAATAGGATAAGTGGAAGAAAATGGATGGATGGATGGAGATACATTTATTAGACTGCACACAATAAATGCATGTCCATGTTTTTTTCCTACTTTAATGAGTGATTTAAAAAAACTTTAGCTGTCAAGATGCTTGTTCTGTGCTTTTTATTTTGAATGAAGATTCTGCATTGGGAGTTCACAGACAAAAAGACAGTAACTGATACCCATGTGCATTTCTCATTTCTATGCAAGAATCTTTTGTCCATTTATTTCATTTATTTGTTCATCGAATTATTTCTTTGCTTCTTTGTTGTTCTTGGCTTATTTGTTTGCTCTTTCTTTGTTCATTCATTTGTTCCCTGTTTGTTTTATTGTTAATTCATTCATCTGTTTATCTGTTACACATCCTGAGACAACACTGATCAGACTTTAATGAGACTTGAAGAAATGACTGTGATACATCCAAGCTTTATGTCTTGGCTGTAGCACACCAACCGCCCCTAATCTCAGCCAGTCTGATGTACAAGTCAAAATAAGCATAGATTTTTGTTATTTATTGGCCCAGTGGGACAGTGTATCATTTGAAAATGACATGTCTTCTGCTGAAATGTTTGTTTGCCACTGTGTTTCACTGTCTGCCATTCCTGATCTATGTTATCAAATTTATTCTTTCTTTTGGTCATTCATAGTTTTTTTTTTTCCTTTTTATTCACCGTCATATCTGAATGGGATTTCTGGAGCGGGGTCATGCTTTCTTTTTTTACTCAGCACTGTCATGTGATTCTCTATTCTTCCCTTCTCTTTGTCCTTCTTTTTATGTTTGATCTGTTTTTTATTTTCCTGCACGGGCTCTATGAGAGTTAGTTCTTTGAGGTTTGTAAGGAAGTCTGTGTTGTACCTGCTGAATGCCACAGACCTGACATTATTGAACATTTTCCTGGCAAGAACAGGACATACAGAGCTCCAGGCAACACCACATGTGAACACAGGCGCATATTCACTGAAATTAGGGAGGAAAGAGCTCCAGAGAGGTGACTGGGGTAAGGACAAAATGTGGTTCTACCAAGCATCACACATGAAAGTGGGATTCTTGGATAAAAGAACAAACATATTACATGAGCCACAAGAGCTCACCTCTCACCCTGTGTCCTTTGACAGCCTAACTCCAACCCACTGCTGACTACTCATAATCAATCATGGGCCCACAATAAATCAATCAATTAAAAACCCACACAAAGCCACAGTAGTATAATCAATCAATCCAGCCCCTGTGGACGGTTGTTATTGAGAGCCAAGCATCAAATCTATAGTTGCTGGTCTCGAGATGCTGCTGGCCTTAGTCACATTGCCTGAATGTGCATGGAAGGAAATAAAGAGGAGTAGAGAGACAAAGAGCTTGGGTGTGATCCACTATAGGGTAGAGGAGAGGCTCCCAACACTCCCATGATACACTGCCAGAGCCTGAATATTCATGCCTACGAATCGGGTACCATGGAGGCGCTCAGTTATTCATTATGCTTCTGCAAAAAGAAACACGCCATCGTCCCACTGCGATGGAATATTAATAGTTCCCATTAATAAAATATCCCACTCCCCATCTTAAGTCTTGTCTTCAACTTTCTTGGCCATTGCACATATAAAGGCCTGGGACTTTTGGGATGTGACCATGAAAGTCAGCCAGAGAATTGTTATTTGGCATATTAGCAAACTTAAAATAATTTAAACACTACACACTGACCATCTGGTCCAAATGAGAGAAAGTACCTTGTTCTTGTACCACATTTGGACGAACCCTTATATATGAAAATAGAAAGAAATAGTGTGGGAGGGAATGGCAAGAACAGCTCTATAGCTGTATACTCAAAGGGGATGAATGTTTAATTTAGACCAGCCTGAAAGTATGCTGACATTTCACCATTGTTAGGAGAGATGAATACATGGGACACTGTCTGCAGGAGAAATGGAAATGTGCATCAAGGCTGTTAAAAATTCAACTGCCCTCCCCACCCAGACATGCAGATCTAGGCTCAGAATACAGTAGGTAACCCACAATGTTTGCCACTGTAATTTTCCCTTGATTTAGTCAGTGGATGCTGTTGTACTGCCATGATCTTCATCTAATTCCACATGAGTAACAAGACCCATGCTTATGCAACTTGAACCCCCAGACTTTGCTTTTACTTGTCCACTGAGCAGAAACCTATCCTCTCCTTTCTTGTTCTAACTATTGACATTAACTCACCCACAAATTCCCCAGAGCCATGGGACCTTATCCCCTGCAGTAATATGGTGCAGCAGGTAGGACTGCATTCATCAGTAGTGCTTATCAGAAAATAGTGGGAATAAACAAATAAATGCAGGTGTCGCACAGTGGACTGGGATTGTTAGCTCTCTGACAATACCGAAGAGGCGGAGAGCGCGAGTGGTCAGCCTGTGGCAAAGCAGTGACACAGAGAAAGAGAATGTGAGAAAAGAAGAAGAAGAAGAACAGAGGAAGTGTGAGAGAGAAACAGCAAGAGAGAAGGTCAAGTACCTGCCACTTCTGTCAGACACTTCTTATAACAGCTGAGCTGTGTCCAGCAGGGTGGCTGGCTGCTTTTGGGGCCTTTCATCTCACAGAGGTGATGGGTGATGAGAGTTTCTCTTCCTCACATTTAAAGTCTGTCACAATACATCCCGGAGACTTGGTAACTTCAGGTCACTGCTGGGTTGCATGGCCCTCTGGGAAAATGTGTGCCTAGTGCAGCAAAACAACAAAAGGCTCAGCATATACACACACAGTCTCACATGGCAGTCTCGGTATAAGAATTTATATTGTGTTGTACTGGTTTTTGCACTGGAGAGTTTTAGGATACAGATCACAGGGGCATTTAGTTGTTGTTTATGCTACGTTTCTGTTGCACATGGTTTAAAACTCTGCTGTGTGTGTACATGGGACTATGCCTTTGTGCAAGCAGAACTATCACTAGGCTTACAGGCCTTACCTGTAGGCAGGAGCAGCAGCTTGAACGGTGGTGTGACCAGTTCTGTGCAGAATCACAGCCCTGGATCGGAAACAGAGACAGAGGCAGAGACTGAGGTTTCAGAGTTGAAAGGATTGTCTGGCTGTCAGAGAAACAGTCAGACAAAGACACCAGAAAAGAATGAACTCCTGCCTGACCACTGGAGCTGCAGACCAGCAGACTGTGACTGACTGACAGACTCTGAGCCGAAGATGGCGATGCGGTCACTGCGCCACACCGAGCCAACTGGCTCACTGAAACAGGATCTGTTTTTCCAACCCCACGGGGACACACTGAAGAACTCCCTGCCATCCCTATATCTGAAGCCCTCTCAGGGCTAGCGCAAAGAGGAATTAGAACTGGTCTTTAGTTTTGGTGGGTTGTGTTTTTGCCACATGTCAGCCAACTGAGTTTTAGGGAGAGTTTTTCTCAGAGGTAGCTCCAGATAGTCTCATCTTTAACCCCCCTTCTCCCCTGCTCCCCCATTCCCAAGACAGAGTGTCAAAGGACATATGGTTTAGCCAGAAGCACCTGGCAGCCCCTTCAAACTGGCAGGAAGATTGAAATTGTAGCAATGGGAGCTGGGAGCAAGAAGAAAGCCTACAGACATCTCCAAAGAATGGTCTGGAATTCATGAGCTTACTGCCACTGAGACCACAGGGCTGGGAGTGTGATGATGGGATACTGGTAGGAACAGAATGGGGGGGTGCAAAATGGAGTGCAGAGGAATGGCATCTTTGAGGACACGGGAAAGGAATGGAGCCTGTTGGTGACTACTTTATTAATTAGACATATACCTTTTCTACAGAAAGTTGCTGCCATGGGCCATATCAAGGACTGCTGTGCAGTGTGACTGGACAGTTGCCATGTTTCCATGGTAATATTTGCCACTTGCTTTAACAATTCAACAGAAAAAAAATCAAACCAAAAGGGAACGCTGCAAAGAAGAAAATACTGTCACTTGTAATGATTGATCACTGATGAAACTGCAGCAGCGAAGCAAAAAACACACAAACACATGAGAAGTTAACTCTGTCATCACACCACTTGTTTTAGCTTCCTATTTTCTGCCACAAATGTATAAATGCATTGCTTTCTCTGAGTTATAAACTGTGACTCTGTAGCTCCACCCATTAGGTTTACTGTGGAGTAATTAGATTATTTTTGCTTCTGCAGCAGCTCTGTCTGTGTAACTAAAACACCTGCCTAGCTCTGACAGATCAATATACAATACGACTTTAGGCATATTTGCTTCATTTATTTTATTCACTTCTAGTACTCTAAATGGTGAGTGATGGCAATACAGAAAATCACAGTGCATTTACTAAGTTCAAAGAACACAACGCAGAGTGGTACTGGGAAATGTTTTTTCCTGTAGTGCTTAAAATGAAGAAAATTGATTATCAATATGCATAAGTGTGTATACTGTACAGCCTCTTCTGCCATGCATCATCAGCGTCATACCCTGCTGTTTAAAATAGATTACTGTGTATACTTGTCATAAATGATGGATTGTCATGAAGTGGATCCATAGTCTCACCAACTATTTTGCAGATGAGAGTGACAGAAGGAATAGATAAATGCAGTAAAACTGACAGAGGAGGCAGTTTGTAAGGGAGCATTTCTCCATTTTCACAAGCTAGACAGGGCAGATTACACTGAAAAAACCATGGACAATGAGAAAAGGTGTTGCTATGCATCCTCCAATTTTTGTTGCCACACACATGGGATTTTACTGCAAGTTTGTTGTTGAAAACATTGAATAGATATAGAGGTAACGACTGGTAAAGGGAGAAAAGAAAGACTACTGCTTGCTTTTGGTGGAAGTCAGAAACACTAGTGTCTAAATATAAAGGTTGTCAATTTGAGATTCTAATATTGATATCTGTTTGGTGCAGTTTTTTCATACACAATGAAAGTCATTTTGCACTATTAGCATTTATAAATAAAAAAGATAAAACTAATAATATAGATTATAAGTTTATCGTTCAAATAAAGTGTGTATTTTACTCTTGTAGTACTCTTGTAGTTTACTGTATTTTCTTTTACTGTATTTTTATACTGAATTCTGTTTGGGATTTTTTTCTTTGTTTGTTTTTTTTAAATTGCGCACAAAATCTTTGACATTTTAAGGAAAAGCTACATTAGGAGGACAGCTATTTCTCTAACCTGCTACACGACTCTCAAGTCCTTCAAGCAACTGAACTTAATATTTTTGCAACATTTATGGGTGTGTTAACACAACACCAAGGAGGAAAGACATCAGCAATGATCTTAAAGAAGCAACTGTTGCTGCCTATCAATCTGGGAAGGGTTATAAGGCCATTTCCAAACAATTTGAAGTCCATTATTCTGCATTATTCTACAGTGAGAAAGATTATTTACAAGTGGAAAACATTCAAGACAGTTGCCAATCTTCCCAGGATCAGACTTCCCAAACTTCTTGAAGAATGTCCTTTGGACAAACAAGACCAAAGTGGAGATGTCTTGCAATAATAAACAGCACCACGTTTGGTGAAAACCAAGCACAGCATGTCAGCACAAACACCTCATACCAACTGAGGAGCACGGTGGTGGAGGGGTGATGATTTGGGTTTGTGTTGCAGACACAGAATCTGGGCACCTTGCAATCACTGAGTCAACCATGAACTCCTCTGTATACCACATTAGTCTAGAGTCAAATGCGAGGACATCTGTCTGACATCTTATGCTTGGCAAAAATCGGGTCATGCAACAGGACAATGATCCCAAGCACACCAGCAAATATAGAACAGAATGGCTGAAAAAGAAAAGAATTGAGGTGTTGCAATGGCCCAGTCAAAGTCCAGACCTCAACCCGATTGAAATGTTTTGGCTGGACCTTAAGATGGATAATGCCCACAAACCTCAATGAACTGAAGCAATGCTGTAATGAAGATGGGGCCAAAATTCCTCAACAACAATGTGAGAAACTTAAAGTCATACAGAAAACAATTATTTCAAGTTGTTGCTAAAAGTTTTTTCGACCAACTATTGAATCATGGGGTGTACTTAGTTTTTCACACACTTCTTCATTTTGGCTTAGTTTTTGTTAAATAAATAATGACACGGTATGTCATGTGTTGTTGTTTATCTCAGGTTGTATTTACCTAATTTTAACACCTTGTAAGGACTAGATAATTTTTTTTATTATGTCCTGATATGTAAAACCTTAGAATTGACATATTTTGATACCAAATTAGAGTGCTTCTTTTGGCACTCCCTTTCTCCCTAATCATGTTTTTATTCTGACCCACCTTCTACTACTTTTCTTATTATGAAAAGGAAAAAAGGAGCATTCCCATCAGCCTTTATAACCGCTAAGGTTGGTGTGGGCTCCCTCCTCCTCACAAATAGCAATCTTAATAGGAAAACAGTCTTATAAAATCATGGCTATCACCACTCACATATTGCCTCTGACTCTTTGTTACTTCCCAGTCCTCAGGGTCACTGTGTCCCTGGGCTGTGTTTGTGACTGTATTTCTAAACAGAGTGACAAAGGCTATGAAAGTCTTGAGACTGAAACTTTTAAAAAGGAAAACCCTTGTTGCTGAGTTCTGTTCTTCTCTATCCCTCATTCCGTTTCTACAAAACGCTTCACTTGTCACCACAGATTCCCAAGCTCCTTTAATAAACGCTCCAAACTAAAATGTCTGGCTTTGAGTGGCAGAGTGTGACTGTTGAAAACCATTGGGATTCTAGTGTAATCCTATGGAAGACACAGACATAACCTGACTTTAAAGTCGACTTGTCGCTCCACATCCAAGTGAAGAACCTGGAGAGGAGAGGCTAAGGATTGTGAAGAGATGCTCTGGTGTAAGAAATCAAGTGTTCATGTTGACTTTCCAGGGAAATCAGTCTGTATTTGATACATGTTGAGTGGAGAGACCCATATGTTTTGGTAAGACCTTACATCTGACATTAAGCTTAAAATAGAAAGAAATGTGGGTTACTTCCACTGAGGGGGTCCCATGGATGAAACTTTCAGGACTGTCAGTCAGTAGTTGCAGCTTGCGTCAAGTGAACAGGTTGCTTAGGAACCAATCAAGTGGAGAACATTATTGTTATGTGTTTGTCACCAGAGCACTTAAATTTAGTAATACAATTGTTTTTTAAAAGCACGGCAGAGACCCATAGGTCAAGGACTGAGAATGGTCAAACGGTTTAACTAAATGCAGCTGTAGCTCATTGTGCAGTAAAATGCATCCACTTGTTTTTCATGCTAGCAGGAGGAAAACAACTTTCCCAAACTTTCCTTTTCCTCTGTTTTTTTTTTCTCTTTTCTTTGTCTTTTTAGCAGACAGCTGTCTGAGACAAGATACTTCTTCCACTGGAGACCTCACTCTTTTCACTCACACGCTCGCTGGCTCCTGGTTGCCATGGAAAAGCCCAGAAATGGAGCAGATAACAGTTCAATGAGGGAGCAGAGACTGGAAGGTCTGGAGGGAGGCAGCAAGTTTCTAGGGCCCGTCCTGTCAAGGCATCAAGCTCTTTTGATGTGTGAAAGTGGAAAAGAAGACAGAGTGAGAGCAAGATTCAGAAAAACACAGAAGGACAGAAGAGTAAATGGGAGGAGGAAACTAATCTGTTGACTGAAGTCAAATTTGTGTGTGGAAATTTAACAGCATTTCAAAAAGAACTGATATATGACTAAAAGAATGAATATCTATTTGTGTTGGGAATCGTGAGCAACAGGTGTAATTTTAAATGAGTAAAAAAAAACAAAAAAAAAAACAGATAAAAATCCTGATAAAACAAGACCAATACAGTCAACTTCCTTGCAGCCAGAGAAATGACTCACTGAAATACAGAAGAAATCGGCACGATATCCTGTCTCCCATGTAAGAATTAACTGTCTATTACTGATTTATTAATAATCTCATAAGTACAGTGTTGGTGATTAATTACTGCAAAGAGTCAGTCAGAAAAGGTTGAAATGAGGCTGGCTGGCACCAAAAGCCTATCTATCAAACCAACAAATCAAAATTTAATCATAAAAACCAGAAAAAGGCCAAATGTTCTGAAAGAATTTGAGTAGGCTGAAAGATGGTGCCTCTATAAATTTCAGAGGCCAGAGTATCTTTAACATCCAACAGCAATGATAGCTGTACTCAGGCTTCAACTTGGGAATTCCTACTGGGAGTTAAAGTTATAAAACCATCAGGGAAAAATAAAAGAGGATTGAGAATTAATCCACTACGTTCTGCAAAAATGAATTTACAGATTAGGAAGGTTACTCATATCCCAAAAGTAGAAAACAGACAATATGAAATGTGCACATAAACAGATGAATTCTTAAAATGCTGTACTTCTGTGACACATCGGTAGGGACTTGCTGGTGACAGCCCCACCTTACTTTTTACAAAGGGTTTTGAAGTAGCACTGTCAGGAGAGGCTCCTCAGAGGTTCTTGAGTGAAACACCTGTCTGAAATCAAATTCACTTTTATTTCCCTTCCTCCCAGAGACTGTAAAGCAAAGATATGGGACAAACATGCAGCATTACTGCACGCCCAATAAACGCAGAAACTATATTCCATGAGAGTAACATCTTTTTTTTTTTTAATTTTCATTTGCATCCTTCAGACAAAGTGGCCATTGCTCAAGAGTCTGGATAATGATTATTTTCATATAAATAACAAATGTGTTTAGTTCTCTGACATATTTTTCCCTTGTGTTAATGTAGCTTTTCTTGGGCTTTTCAGTCTCTGGTTACTCCAGGTAATACATGCACCTATTGAGTTCTTGTACTGGTGTCCTCTGTATGTATGAAAAGAAAAAAACTGCAGCTCCCTGGTAATTTAAAATGCATTTCCTGTGCACAGTAGTTACTTAAAGTGTTTTCACACCTGCACTGTTTACTCCATTTAAATCAAACTCTGGTTCGTTTTCCTCATTGGTGCAGTTTGTTTGTGTAGATGTGAACACAGTAATCGCACTCGGGTGCGGACCTAAACAACTCCACTGAAATCCTTTGGAGGACGTGGTCTCAGTTCGGTTCCAAACAAACTCCAGACTGGTTTGTTTTTGGTGAGAGCACAATCCGACCTCCGACCCAACTACCAGGTGTACGCTGCAAGTTTGAGACCTCCTTAGCCAGGTATGCTTTGGATTCTGGAATGTGACAGAGCACCATAGACATGCAGAGCACACAAACTGTAGCAATTAGCTGTTGTTAAAAGTAAATTCTCCATGTTATCCACTAGTCCAGAGCACAGCACCTTCTTCCTGTATTTACTTTTGTTGCTCCCATCCCAGACACATCTGGACAATAAGTGGACTGAACATTCTCACATGGTTTTTAGTGGTGCATTTTGGTTCCCTTGCAGTTTTCTCTGTGTGAAAAGAAACTAAACCACGGGAAAAAGCTACAAAAAAAAAAAAAAGCTACAAGTTTACAAAGTCATCAACTGATTCAGACCAGAGTAAATGAACTATATGTGTGAAAACACCTTTAGACAGCAACAGTAAAACTTTCATGAATGGTATGTAAGTTGAAACACCTGCCTTATGATAATGGTCAGCAAATCCAAAATGCAACAAAATCTTATGTGACACTAGTGGTACTGGTCTAAAGATGTCAGTGTAAGTCTTTTGGTGAGTTGGTCCACTCCTACTGTCTAAATAGAAATATCTGTCTGGTGATTGTCTGACTTTTCCTTTAGCAGCACCAGCACAGAAAAATTTTCATCAATCTCAACATAGATAAAGTGGCACAAACGTACCTACATGTGTGGTTTAGGAATGGCCCCCTGATACTGTCCAGTTTTTAGTAGTGGATGGTGCTCCATGAAATTCTGAATGTATATTAATGTCCACATGAAGATGAATCGTAATCACATTGGCAATCCTCACCCAAAAGTGTAATAACTACCAAAAAATCCCATCAACCTGCACTGTACTTTGTATTTAGTACTAGATCCATGGTAAACATTATATCTACATTATTGTATTTGTGAGTATGTTAGCATGTTTATTTGCTCAAGGAAACATGGTGCTTAAGTACAGCCCCACGAGAGCTAGCTGTTCACGCTAGGCCTTGTTAAGGTAGAGCCCAATTCAAGATTTCAAGTAAGGGTTTGAGAGTTAAGAGAACACGATGAAAAACTGAAGAAATTGTCAGATGTATACCATCACTTTGAAGCCTAACTTTGCTAATGATTAAGATGAGAAGTGGTCAAAGTGGATAGGTAGGTAGAGAAAGATTGACGAATGACATGAAAAGATCTAGTGTATTTATAGAACTGAAAGACTTATTCTTCTAAGGGAGTACGGACACCGGGGTGGCTCCTTCTCTGACAATGAAGATCCTCCTGTTCTGGACATATTCAGCCCCTGTTCTTGTACTAGGCTACCAGATGCCATGACTGACATCATCCTTCCATCTCTGTGATTACAAAATATCTCCTTTCCCACTACCAGTCTTCTATCTACGTAAGCCCTAAATGCAGCTGTCTGCCAGGCCTTCTTTGCTAGCTCAGTACGAGGAGACATCAGACACTGTTATAAAGAAAGGTGATGTGTGATCCGACAGGCTGTGGCCTCTGCATTTTCAAGTTTGTCACAAACACTTAAATTCCAACACCAAAATTTCTAATGCTCTCTCAACTGTATTCTATCACGAAGGGTGGAAAAAGTAGATATAAATAAAATCAAAAAAAAAAATTCTCACCCTCAAAACTTTTGCTGTTGTCTCCTTCTTACTGTTTAAAACAAGTGGGAGGCCTTCAAGTGGTGACAGCAAGCTCTGGGGTAAAGATAGAAAGAGAAAGTCTGATGAAAGGCAATGGAAGAGAACAAACTACCAGGCACACATGAAAGAAAAATGTTGTCATGGGACCAACTAGGCATGCATGTCCAGCAGGCTTGATGCTTCAGTTGAGAAGATGATTGAGTACACAATGGTGGCCTCTGAGGAGTAGCCATGCTCTGAGGGGAACACCAACAATGAAACCAAATCCCAAAAGTGCTAAGCCACACTACTGCCCTTTAGCCATTGTGCCCCCAAATTCAGACCATTTGAGGCCACAAAAAATGTGTACTATTAGACTCCAATGAGTTGAAAATCATTTAAACATTTCATTTTAATAAAAATGGTAAAAATAACAGCGTTAAAATGTTGCAACTGAATGTTGAAACTGCATCCCAACCTTTTTGTAAACGTGCTGTAATTCTGAATGCAAGAAACAATGCTTAAAGTTACATGCCAGCAGATGGCTGCTCTGTGTTGGCTCCAAACAAACTTACTATACTCAAATCAATGCAAAAACCAGTGGTCTCTCTAGAGTTATATAATCAATTAACATTCAATGCCTATGAATTTGTGCTGGCATTTAATAATTAATATTTAATGAAATTATATAGGATTGTAAATTATCCAGAGAAATGTTTGGCATTGTGTTTGATTGACATATCCCTCCCAGCATCTCAACTTTTGGGACTGTGTAACCCTGGTTACGGTTGATTAATAAGAGTAAGGAAGACATCACTGGACCAATATCAGAAGCACTAGGGACGGCAGGAGCCCAGGGATCAAACATTAATAATGAAAGGCAACACCACAGTAACTTACACAGTAAATACACAAAATGTGTATTTAAACACAGCTGCAATACATGTACTTTCACAACAATTTTATAATACAAAGTATTCCCCCCAAAAATAACAAACTAAAATAATAAAGTGCGCACCTGAAATAAAACATGTCTCTCAATCAAGTGTGTAAATGAGTGCCTGTTGGCAGATTGATCGTTGGGACCCAATCTGTGTTTGTTTAGTTGTCCGTCCTACCACACTCTGAAGTGGAAATCCAATCAGTAGTCATACAGTTATCTGTCCCGCCATGGGGTGGGAACGAAGGACAGTCTCCCAAGTAGTCTGGACAATCTCATCGAAACTCGTGGGTTAGCTCGCCACCCAGTTAACTGGAACTGTGAAATCTCTACTCTTCAATGGAGGCCTTGTGTCGGACTAGATTCATCCGTCAATCTGTTGTTTTACCAGATTAACAAAACCTGACCTATAAACAGGTCACATAATCCATACAGTCACATACACAGTCATGAAGTAGTCACACTCACTCCTAACACTCAGCGTGAACAATGAGAATCAGTGTAACCTTCAATTTAGTTCACATCTCTGTTTGTTCTGTTGTACAACAAGATAAATTACTTCAAGGTCATATTCTACTAAGTAAACCAAAATCCTATCAGTTTGAAAGGTTGGCAATGTTCACAAGAAACAATCACCTTGTTTGAAGGTTTAACACACATTCAGCAACCCACTGAAACTCAGTAAACTCAGCTTATACAGTGGCTGCTTGCTACAACAACTTACACTTCATAAGGAACTCATGGAAAAACAAATGAAACTGTAACTACTTGCTTGCAATTGCATAAAAAAAAGAAAGTTTACACATATACAATAACTTAACCAAGGTAATATTCAACATCTATAGAACTGACTTACACGGTTTCAAAGTAAAGCAGTTGCGGTTGCTAGCCACCTTTCCACACACACAACATGCTAAGGCTGCTAGCATGAGTCTATGGCATTTTTCACTACAGCCGTTAGCTTAGCGGCTAGCGGACTTTTCGTTCCGCAACTTCTGAAACTATACTTCTAAACAAAAGTTAGCTGACTCTCACTAATTCACATGTGAGCAGGGTGAAGTTCTGAACAATAGCCCATGCAGCAGAGTCCCTTCCATCCTCCACACATGTGCTTAACTAATGCAACCTTTTGGCGAACACATAGTGTTGCCCAAACGTGAACGAAATGGCGACTGTCAAAGTCACATGATCAAGGTCACTGCTGATTGGCTGGGTCACGTCACAACAGGTCACGTGATTCGCCGATCTCTTCTTTTTTTTCAACCAAAGGACATATTTATATTATTTATTTACATTACATAAACATCAAGCATTTATTTCTACTATATCCTTTTGTCTACCCGGGCTACAACTGCACATGTACAGCATTGAGATTTGGTGTCAAGGTTCTGACTCTCGCTCCCCACAAGAAAACACAAAGCTCAGAACAACAGGGAGTGTGGAGTGATGATACCAATATCCCCCTAAGGATATACTCAGGCAACAGCTTTATGAACAGTGGCAGGGGCAATAGCAGAAAGTGACAGAATAAGAAAAGAGTGAACAAAGGAAGTGATGGCTGAAGTACACAGCTATAGTAAAATGGTGTGCTGGGTATGCCAGCAAACCCGAGTGTAGAGGTTTGCAGCAGAACCTCTGAAGATGAAGAGCAAAGTAAATAAAGGAATAATAAAGAAAGAAAAAGACAGAACAAATCTGTTTTTAAACGTGTACATTTTTGTGATCCTATATTGCTGTTAAAATTAAATTTTTTACATGTGTAGTACTAAAGACAAACATCACCAATGTCGAAATTTGCAAAATTCCTTTCTTACTATATTCTTACTATACTATATGCTAAAAATTGTGTGACTGCTACGTATAAGAAAGAAAGAAAGCTGACATTTTACTTCAGCACCTCCTTCTGTAAACTCAACTGGCATCAACCAATGGGAAATCAATGCACTGACTGCTGCTGTGAGTGTCAATGAAATGTTTGGAGGTGCAATCCAAAAAACACACCCATGTGGCTTTAGACTCTGACAAACAGAAGCAAATGAGGATAAACACAGCACGCACAACCACACACATACAAATAATCACACACACATACACAAGGACAATTAAGTACGAAGCAAATCAACAGGGTGTCTTTTAGAAAAACTACTTTATTGCCAAGAAATGTAAAACCCATGAGATAGTTTTCTTAGTTAGAGGTTTTGTTTTTTTTGACTGTGTTCCTATATTAGGGGAAATAACACAAGAAGCAATTTTTATTCCAGGGATAAAACTAGACAGAAAAGTTTTAGGGAGAAAGTGTTTAGCGAAAACCTGTTTTGGTTGACACTGTGAGGTTTTCTTCACTGTCACATTAATGGTAGATGGAGCTCTGTACTGTAACACAGTAACTGAAATATGACTCATATATTTCTGAATACCATCTGGGTGTTTTTAACATAACCCCAACCATCTGTGTCAGCATACAAGTCCAAACAAGAAATTTGACTTACAGAGGCAAAGAGTACTCAAAGTCTGGAACTCATGGACACCACAAAATGCTGAGTTTCCTCCCTTGAGCTGCTTTGCCAGACTATTGCTGCTGCTACTTCAGCTGCTGTTTTTTGGGGGGGTTTTTTGTGGTTCTTTCTGCCCTCACTTTGTCTTCAGTAAACGAAAAGAATGCTCTATTCAGCTGAGGTCAGGTGACTGATGCTGCCATTTGAGAAAAATTAAATTTTTTAGAAGCTCTTGGGTTGTTTTGTGTCATTATCCATCTGCAATGTGTAATCCTATATGTTTTGCAGTATTTGATTGAATCCACACTGAATGTGTAGCTCTGTACACTTCAGAATCTGTCCTATCAGCAGTAACATCATCAAGAAACACCAGTGACCCAATTCTCTCAATATAAACAAAAAGTAAGGAAATTTGTGTTTGGTTGATTATTTCTTTGTTGTAACAATGCTTCTTGGCAATAACTCTCATACCTTTGGAAAGCCTGTTTATTTTCTTTTAAGTGGTGCCACATTTGTAAGGAAAATGCATTTGTGGGTTGAGCAGCAGACTTGAGTATGTGGGTTGCGCTCATGAGGAACTTGCCAAATCTTCTCTGCCAATGACAAACAGCTTATTCTGCTATTGACTCTTGTTTGGTGGTGTTTATTGGATTGGATGATTGAAGTCTGAAGAAACATAACATATTGTGTTGGTCACTCTGGCACAAACAGCACACCCAAGCTGATCCCACAAGTGTTCAATGGGGTTGAGGTCAGGACTGCAGGCAGGCCATTCCATCCTCTCCACTCCCAAATTCTGAAGGTAGTCTCTGATAAGCGAGCGTTGTCATCTTGGAGGATAGAGTTCGGTCCCAGACTGTGGAGATATGGGATTGCCACTGGTTGCAGAATCTCATCTCCATATCTCTCTGCATTAATATTGCCTTCAATGATGACAAGCCTTGTTTTTCCAGTGAGGGAGATGTCGCCCCACACCGTCATACTGCCTCCACCAGAAGCTGTTACCCTATTGGTGCAGCAATCTCCACGTCTTCTCCACACTTTGACCTTACGATCCAACTGCCATAGGCAGAATCTGGACTCATCGCAGAACATAACGTTCCCCCACATGTTCACGTTCCAGTGCACCTGACTTCAATCATCCAATCCAATAAACGACACCAAAGAAGAGTCAATAGCACAATAAGCTGTTTGGCATTGGCAGAGAAGAAGAAGAATGTGGCACCATTTAAAGGGAAATAAACAGGCTTTCCAATGGTATGAGATTTATTGCCAAGAAGCATTGTTACAACAAAGAAATAATCGACCAAACACAAATTTCCTTACTTTTTGTGCTAATTTTGTTTAGTTGTCACTGATTATATAATCCACTCATTTTTAACTGCTTGTCCAGTACAAGGTCAAGATCATATTGTTTTTGTTGTAGATATATTAAAAAAATTATAATTATTTCTCCAAAATGTGATTTGTGATTTTAGCTAAATGAATAAACAACAGGTTATATTGTCATTACTGGGCTTTTATAAGATCATGGGTTCTTAAAATCTTCCCTAGCAATTTATGTGAGCATTTATTCCAGACAGTTAGGTACCACAAACATTTGCGTTATGACTCACATCTTAGATGCAGATGCTTGACTTTAAACAATCCCTTGACAGTTATACCACTTATGACTGTGCAGTTCTGCTCTGCTTCTGATAGCCTTGTAGTGAAATACAACTACTTTACACTTAAATTAACATTCACTTCAGATTCCTCGTTTTTGTATTCAGCACTTAAGCTTTGTGTGTCACATAAAAACTGTAAAACTCCAGCATCATTCCTCACACTTTACAAAATTTTAGCTTTAAAGTCACTGCACCATCGACTCTGGGTAACTGTGTGAATTAGCATGCAACTGACCCAAAGACCTGTATAACCTCTTTTGTCATAATAATGTTGACAATGTTGTGAGAACCCACATTCAACATGGTCTGTAGCCTTTTTTTCTTCTCTCACCTGCAGTTATGAGACGAGTAAGATAACACTTTTTCTCAACTCTTGACTCCAACGTGCTGTATACATTACACATCTCAGACTGGGGCAGTAAAATATTGTGTGTAGCAGTGACTGTGGATGAGATGAAGACTTTCTTTATATCTTTGGTTTGCTTGTACTTATTATTATATATTGCTATATATAGCTAGCTTCCCACTGGTATGGTCCAGTAGTTCATTATGTGTTATGCAGGTTTGTACAAGTGTCTTGAGGTGTGTGCATTTACTAATAAGCAAGTTTTGTACAAATTTATGCAGCGTTCTTATACCCGGAGTGAAGATATATTGTGCAGGATTTTACATGTAAGTGTGTATAGGCAGCTTGACCTTTGCAAAAGCTGCTGTCATGGCTCTTGGTTGTTGCCCTGGCGTGTGTAGAGAAAAGGCCGACTGTGCTCAACTTTATCCCGTCTGCCTAAATTAAAAACAACCTTTCCATGTTTGCGTGAGGCGGAGAGAAAGAAAAGGAAAGCAAGAGAGAGAGAGAGAAGGATCTTGTCTGTCTGAAATCTGAGGAGAGGAAGGAGAGCGGAGTGAACAAAAGCTTGTGTTTAATTTTCTTTTTTTTCTGTTGTCTTTGGTTGTTCCTTCATATTTTCAGCACCCTGCAATCACGGCATCTTGTTAGCTTTGGATTCAGGTTAAACTTGCTGCAGGAGATGACAACTCCCCCACCCCCCTCCAAATGCGCGCGCGCGCACACACACACACACACACACACACACACACATATTTTCTTTCTTCTCCACCCTCATCTCCTCCTCATGTCTTCTCCATTAACACTTCTGCTGTAATTTGCGTTTCTTTTAAAACGGGTGGCTAGCTGCATTTGTCTTAAAGGCATGACTGTCGGTCTCTGTCTCCTCATCTCTTTCTGCCCTTCCGTCTCCCCCTCCTTCTCTTCTTTCCTCCCCCCTTTGCACTGGCAGGTGACTCTTCTTTAAAGAAAGACTTAAATCACACAATAGCAGGTGCATGTCTGCCGGATATGATTCAAAAAGACTATGTGGAGATGGACTGAAAAAAACTCTTAACCTTAATTTAATTAAAACAGCAATATACACATTTCAGTTTATAGTATATGATGTTGATACCTGATCTCTGAGGTTGAGAGCCTATGATCTAGACTGTAAAAGACAATGTTTCCATAGTGATGATCTGCTGGGATCCAAATGTTTTGTGGGCTTTTATCCAGCTTTTGAGTACTCTTCAGTTATTCTGAAACTGGCCTAAATACAGGTTAGGATCGACAACCTTTCTGCATTCATGCATCACTGTAAAACCATCTCCCTTATATATTTGACTCAAGTCTTTCTTTTTACTTGCTTGAAGTTAATTAGAAAATGTTGACATGCAAATTTCATATTCAAGTGTTGTCTTTGTTAACATAGTCAGAAGATCATGCATCATACTTTTGATCACTGTTCCCCCTAAAATTGATCTGACAGATCATAAATTTGAATTTTTCACCTGTCATTCAATCATTTTGTTGTTGCCACAAATCCTATACTAATCGTAATGGTCATTTTCATCTTTGACAACTTAACACTTTACAAGAAGTCATTTATCTGGTTCACCCTCATGCAGTTCAATAATACCCAAAAGAGCCATTTTCAGATTACTGCCAGCTGGCTGCATTGTTGCAAATTGATCCTAGACTGTATATAAAAGGTGGACATAAGTCTGAAAAGTGAGGTAAGTGCTGAAGTTTCTGCATTCTTTCTTCGCCAGCAGAGAAGACTCCTCTGGTTGCAAAACTAAGTCCATGGCCCAGATTTGCTAAAGATCTAAACCCTCTTTTAATGTTAAAAAGATATTGAAAATGTCTGTGTGTTAGATTACCAAATACCTGTATACCATTCAGATTAATGTAAGAATGTTACAATTTGTGAATTCTGAAAAACAAACAAACAAACAAACAGAGCAGAGCAATGAGTGCATTTTTGCACCTGCAACAATAACAGTATCATCAATAATCCCTGGATGGGTTGGGATCTGACGGCACATAATGTTTTGTGTTCTCTTACACATCATACAGATCAGTCGTAACACACCGATTTCAGGTTAATCAGGTGGAACAGTGCGTTGCACTTTTCACAGTTCCAGTGAAAAGTGCAACGCAGACCAAAAATGGAGAACTTTCACCTTCAAAGTAAAAGCTGCACCTTTTGAAATGTGTTGGTTGCAGCATTAAGGCACAGCTTTCACCGTGACGGCTAACACTCTCTGCTTCCCATTTGTGTTGCACTTTTTCAGGTTTCACTACAGCTCAGCGAGTAGTTGGCGAGTGTTTGCAGGCAAATTGGTGTCTTCCATGCGCACTACAGGCAATCGTGGCTATCTGCTAGTGACCAAAGCGATCACAAGGAGGTTTTTAGTGCAGCACCCGCTTTGCAACCGATTTCACCTAGCGATGGGCAGCAACCACTCACCAACCAGTCGGGGAATACACATTTTTTCCTAGTAACTGGAGGTTGCCAGGGGGGTCACTGACCAGTCTCTAGGCCTGAGTGACTCTTATATACCTATGTGTTGCACCCATGCAGTTTATGGATGCAAAGGTGGGAACAGCTAAATGCTAACTTTGAGGCTTCAAAATGCAGAGTCCACAAACCACTGTGAGACAACACAGTCAGTGGTTATGTCCATCTTTTATATATAGTTTGTGCTACCCACTTGATTTATGGCTTCATATTTTTGAAAATTATGGTCTTTAAGTAAAATAGATGCCCAAACCAATTAGTAATGGCATATTTAACTCAGCATCGGTGCTATGTTGACCTAAATTACTGCAAGGATTCTATTAAAAAAAACCTCAAACTACAGTAAATATTAAGATAGAATTTTTTTGAAAGATTATATTTTAGAAGAATAAGAGCAGCTGCAAAAAAAAATAAATTAAATAAAAGAATAAAAGAATTAAATTGTTTTGCAATTGGGTTAAATAACAAAGATCTTTTTTTTTTTACAGCAAAACACAGAATAATTTATTACTATGGTAGCAGATTTTGGCTGCAGACCAAGGCTAGAGGTCACAGTGATTGCGCACCAGCACGTCAATCTTCCTTGTTCCCTGTCTGCAATGAGGCGCGCCCTGCTTCAGCTCTTGAGCAGGGCACTCTGTGATTGTTCTGGATTATTGAGAAAAAAAAAAGGAGTGCACAGTTCCTCCAATTCTCCAACAAGCTGGGACATGTAGACTGAAACTGGGTGCGAGACAAAGAAAGGAAAAGGGAGGGAGACAGAGAGAAATAGATTACGGGGGAAGTATCACAGGTGAGCATGTCAAAATAATGATCTTCCAACTAATCAAAGAAAACCTTTGTTAAGAAAGAGTTGATGTAAATATTATATAGACAAGATAGCTTTGTTTGTTCATTGTTTCTAAAATAGAATATATAGTAGAAAAATTACTAAAGTGATAAATTTTGATATTTTAGTGCAAATGTTTAGTCTAGGCAATAAATTGTACAAGAAACAGAAGGACATCAAAAAAATCAAATTGAAGCAGAGAGTGTAAGTATTATAAATAGTGTTCACACTGTAAATATAGGGAATGTGTGTACAAGGATGAAATGTCAGCAAAAAAATGAGTTTCTGTCTGAGAGTTTCATTAGTGAACCCAAGGCAAGGTGGTCTGAACATGTTCCGTGCTTTATTTGGGATGAAGCAACAGGCCCTGGAAAGCTCTCCTCCTCCACTATCCCACGGGAATATCACCACTCATCCATAGTGGCAGAGGGATAGAGGGATAATGGGTGGAAGAGGAAAAGAAGGAGGAGGAGGTGATGGGAAGGTGCAGAGAGAAAGACAGATGTTTATCGACAGGGAAAGGAAAGGATGTGTAGACAAGTGTCTCCTGCTTTATTTAAGAGTGATAATTGATCAAACATCCACACATGCCTGATTGGGCATTGTTTCCCAGAAAGTTTTTCCAGTTTCCACTTGACTTCCACTTGACCCACAAATAAATGCCCATGTCTATATAACCACTGTTAGTGCATAACAGATTGTATATACATACATGCAGACGGGTGACAAATTAAACAACAGTTTTAATGCACCCTGGCATTGATTCTCCAAGTCTCTGGAACTTTACTGGAGAGGGAAAAAAAATACACACACACACACACATATATATATATATATATATATATACACACACACACACACACACAGATATATATATATATATATGTGTGTGTGTGTGTGTATACATACATACACACACACACATACACAGATATATATACAGCTCCGGAAAAAATTAAGAGACCACTCCAAAATTATCACTTTTTCTGATTTTGCTATT
The DNA here is from genome assembly GCA_015106735.1 of Paratilapia polleni. Classification (NCBI taxonomy): domain Eukaryota; kingdom Metazoa; phylum Chordata; class Actinopteri; order Cichliformes; family Cichlidae; genus Paratilapia; species Paratilapia polleni. The sequence continues at coordinate 43,291 of VUQI01024039.1, forward strand.
CATAGGTATATGTTTGAGTAAAATGAACATTTTTATTTTGTTCTATAAACTACTGACAACATAACTCCCAAATTCCAAATAAAAATATTTTCATTTAGAGCATTTATTTGCAGAAAATGAAAAAATTGTCAAAATACCAAAAAAGGTCCAGTGTTTTCAGATCTCAAATAATGTAATTATCCTGGAAGAAAACTTGCTGCCTTCTGCTCTGACAATGTTCCCCAACTCTGAGGATTGGTTTTTCCAGCAGGACAATGCTCCATGCCACACAGCTAGGTCGATCAAGGTGTGGAT
>VUQI01024040.1:10928-23430 GCA_015106735.1 Paratilapia polleni
GGCTTCGTTTTTTTTTTTTTTTTCTCTTCCTTTTTTTTTTTTTTTTTTTTTTGCTGTGATAACCTCACCTCTTGCACTGTCAGAGAGGGAGGCATTGACTCATCCCTGTGCTGAGTCAGTTGTTATAAATACACCTGTCATGTTTTGCTGTCTCGTTCATATCCTGCATCTCCTTCCAGAAACCTTGGCTGTATGACCTGAAGGAGATGTGGCAAGGCTTTCCTGTGCTGGTACGTCTCTAGGATGACTAAGTGCAATAAATGCACCAGGTATCTGTTCATTAAATTACGCTCCCGAACAAAAAGGCCTTGGAAGACAAAATTTCCCCCTGCCTGTTGAAGTGATCACAGAAACAGAATTTCCAGAGTGGGTTTGTTCGTTACAGTGTAGTTTTGATTAGTTTCAGTGTTATTTTTAATGTCTTTTATGGGTGGCGTTTGTCAAGGTCCGATTTATGGATTTCAAAACAGGTATTGCATTACAAACATTTACCTCACAGTCTCATAGAAGACGTCCCAGTCTCAAGAAACATCTGTACCAAAGCCTCCTCAGGCTTATTCTGTTGACAAATTTGCTCAGATTGACTGAGAATATTTTAGTTATTGTACTTTTGTAAGTGCACAATATCATTTCCGTTAGTTTTTTTTTTTTTCATATTTGGTTTTTAGTTTAGTTTTAGTTAACTGTAACCTTGGTTCAGAAGCATTACACACATACACTCATCGGCTAGTACTGGGTCGGATCTCCTTTTTGCCTTCAGAACTGCCTTAATTCTTCATGGCACAGACTCAACAAAGTCCTGGAAACATTCCTCAGAGATTTTGGTTCATACTAACATGATAGCATTACACAGTTGCTGCAGATTTGTCAGCTGCACACCCATGATGTGAATCTCCTGTTACACCACATCCCAAAGGTGCTCTGTTGGATTGAGATCTGGTGACTGTGGAGGCCATTTGAGTACAGTGAACTCATTGTCATGTTCAAGAAACCAGTTTGTGATCATCTGAGTTTTTTGATGTAGTGTGTTATCCTGCTGGAAGCAGCCATCAGAAGTTGGGTACACTGTGGTCATAAAGGGATGGACATGGTCAGCAGCAGCACTCAGGTAGGCTGTGGCATTTAAACGATGCTCAGTTGGTAGTAAGGGGCCCAAAGATTGCCAAGAAAATATCCCCCACAACATTACACCAACAGCAGCCTGAACTGTTGATACAAGGCAGGATGGATCCATGCTTTCATCTTGTTTATGCCAAATTGTGACTCTACCTTCTGAATGTTGCAGCAGAAATCGAGACTCATCAGACCAGGCAACATTTTTCCTGTTCAGTGTTGGTGAACCTGTGTGAACTGTAGCTTCAGTTTCCTGTTCTTACCTGACAGGAGTGGCACCCGGTGTGGTCTTCTGCTGCTGTAGCCCATCTGCTTCAAAATTCCACGTGTTGTGCATTTAGAGACGATCTTCTGCATACCTTGGTTGTAACGAGTGTTGACTTGAGTTACTGTTGCCTTCCTATCAGCTCGAAGCAACCTGGCCATTCTCCTCTGACCTCTAACATCAACAAGATATTTTCACCCAGAGATCTGCTGCTCACTGGTTATTTTCTCTTTTTTGGACCATTCTCTGTAAACCCTAGAGATGGTTGTGTGGGAAAATCCCAGTAGAACAGCAGTTTGTGAAATACTCAGACCAGCCCGTTTGGCACCAACAACCATGCCACGCTCAAAGTCACTTAAATCACCTTTCTTCCCCATTCTGATGCTCAGTTTGAGCTTCAGCAGATCTTCACCATGTCTGCATGCCTAAATACACTGAGTTGGTGCCATGTGGTTGGCTAATTAGATATTTGCATTAATGTGCAGTTGAACAGGTGTACCTAACAAGGTCAGCAGTGGACCTGTAGACACTGTTAGTACTGCCAGCTTCCGCCAAAAGGAAGCTCAGAAACATAACATTTTTTGTCATAAACAAGAATTAATAAATTATTTTTGATTAGTGTATCCATTCATTTATCCACCAGATGATTTGGGTCCAGGTCATGTTGACTTATTTATTATATTACTGGAAGTTACTGTCCTATGCTGAAGGAAATTGCAAAAGTGAGTATGTTTTTAAGCTTCTTTTTTGGTGTTTGGTGTGACCATGAATGATATGGTACTGTGTGTAATTAAAAAGGTCTTTAAAATGTCTTACTTTGGTGAACACTAATAGAAAAAAACAAAACAAAAGATACCTTGTTCAGACAGAGTTTGCGATACGGTTGAAGTGATTAGCTGATTGATTTAGATCTCTGGTTTATTTAAGAAAACAGGTCCCAAGATCCCAGTATTGATTTGTACAAACTGGTATATCATTTTTGAAATTAATGATTTGTCTCCTCCTCTTCAGACTCTCCTGCCGTCCCAATATTGGTACTATATGATTGAGCTGGGTTTCTACAGCTCTCTACTCTTCAGTGTGGCCTCTGATGTCAAACGCAAAGTAAGTGAATTTGTCTGAGGAACACTAAACTTTTCCTTATTCAGGAGAACAGGAAAAGGAGGAAAGGACATGCAAAATAAAAATGAGTGTGTCATTCATGCAGATGTGGCAATCATTGAATGTCAAGTTGGTTAATAACATCGTAAATCTATGCAAGAGGCTGACAGACAATCTTTTCTCACTCTCTGATCAGTTTCACATGTGGCATGGACTGTGGGTGGATATTAGACTGTTGTGACACGTGTGTGTGCCTTTGTGTGTGTGTGGCTTGGACTTTGCTCAGCCTGGTCAGCTGAGCACAGTGGGGTAAAACTCTTTCCAAACTCTTTCACAGTGTGTTTCTCCAGCACAAATTTCTAACCCAGATAATTGTTAAGCTGGATTTGCCACCATGTTCACAGACCCAGTAAAAACGCAGCACACAGTTATATATGTGTTCTGTTTTCATGTCCACAGCATAAATAAGCATAATGTTTGTTTCCCCCCCCAAATCTCTCCCTCTCCAGGACTTCAAGGAGCAGATAGTTCACCATGTAGCAACAATCCTCCTCATCAGCTTCTCCTGGTGCGTTAACTACATTCGTTGTGGAACTCTCATCATGCTGGTGCACGACTCCTCTGATTACCTCCTCGAGGTAAAGCCTCATCACAGTATTTTATATATTGATGGCAAATATGTGCCCAAAATCAACTGACATGTAACTCCATGTACATTCACAACCTGTCGTCCAGGTGAAGTTAAACTCAGTAAAATGTGGGAACTGTGTTTGATCGTATGTAAAGAGCAGCTATTAATGCTGCACAGTTTGTGTCATTTATCCCTACCACTAAGCAGGATGTTTTGGCCTTTGAGCTGTCCGGTGACAGTATACTGATTACATACTGCCCCCTTGTGGAGGAAACTGCACCTTGGGTATTATTTGTGGGATAGAAGCACTACTTTTATTAACAGGGTTTTCCTGAGTACAAAACATTTTAGCAGGGAAGTCACTAAGATTGTAATAAAAATATTTTTAACCAGATTTTTAAAGTTGGGTTTACTCAAGCATTAAATGCACTTTTGCTTATCAAAGGGCCATAAATAACAGGAAGATACATAGACATCTGTTAGGTAACGTAATGCTGACTCTTTGCCAAAGACTGTATAAATGACGAACATAGATGCCATGAAGTCTCCCACTGGTTAGTGAAGTCCAGTTAAAATTTTAAAACTTTTCACCGTCGCCATGTGGATGTTTTGAAACCGGACATGATGAGCGAGTGGTGGATCTTACAGTGAAACTGTGAGACGCTGCACGCAAATTTTTATCCTGGATAATCCTCCTTTCTGACTCTAATATTTACCATAATATTTACCGTTTTCCCACAGCCAGAAGTCTTTTTGTAATCTCAGGGGTCACCCCCTGCTGGCCTTTTAAAAGAATGCAGGTTTAAAGCACTTCCGCTTTGGCTTCACTTTTCAGACCCAGAAGCTACATCCCTCTTTTATACAGTCTATACTCTTTGCCTTTACTACGTGCGGACCAGTCATGCTTATGTGCATAGTCAAAACCAAAAAGACCCATTTAAAGCCAGGAAAACCGCTGATTAAAGCAAGTGTGAAATGCATTTTCCAGAAACTTTCCCTTTTTGATTATTTTTTTCTCTCTTCCAATCACAGTCTGCAAAGATGTTCAACTATGCTGGGTGGCGAAATGCCTGTAACTACATCTTCATTGTATTTGCTGCATTCTTCATTGTAACCCGCCTTGTTTTCTTCCCCTTCTGGTAAACACACACACACACACATTTTAAACAATAATTTTGAATGCTGCAATATACCACTGTTTGTTATGTTACATTCTCCTTAATCCTCACTGTCTCTTTTGCAGGATTATTTACTGTACGTGGGTGTACCCAGTGACCATCTATAAACCGTTCTTCGGCTACTACTTTTTCAACGGACTGCTGATGATTCTGCAGTGTCTACATATCTTCTGGGCTGTTCTCATTATACGCATAGCACTCCGCTTCCTCACCAACAATGTAAGCAAACCAAAAGAGCGCTTCAAACAAACATCAATTGTTCTGTTTTTACATCCATTTAGTCAAACAGTAAAAAAATGAATACTACGAAACACATTTTTCTGAATCAAATGTGCACATACTCTCCTCTGAAAAGCTGCGGTTCAAAAATGGATAAAACTCAGAAAGAAATTGAAGTTAAAATTAAGAATTACGCCGAAAGAGTCGGTTGAAGTCCAGGCACGGACAACAGTTGGCGTAAACGTGTTTTAATACTAAAGCTTAAGTCAAAAAAAGAGAACTCAGACCTAAAAGAGTTTGAACTGTGAAAGCTGGAGAGTGTGAAACACTGGAAGTAGCAGTTAAACCAGCAATATCTGATTATTCCAAGCTCGCTGGGGTCACTGAACAAAGCACTGTATACATACAAGTATTATCATACATTCTTAAGTTATTCTGAAGAACAGTTCCTTATTTTTGTTTTTGTTTTTGTTTTTTTTTTTAGTTAACTTTTATTTAACCAGGGACAGACACTTCTTGAGATTTAAAGTCTCCTTTGCGAGAATGTCCAAGATAGTCCACACATGACTCCCTCCAAGTCATTTAAAATTATTCAGAGTTCAGTTATTGAGACCAGCTCCCTAAGATTTTGTTGAATTTGTAGCTGATTTAATTTGCATTTAGAGTCAGAAAGTGAAAATAAACAAAGACAATAGCTTGGAGAATTATTATTTAGACATGAAGAAAAGTAAAATCAGCCAAATTTGAGCCCACTCTGCTTGTTAAGTGATGATTTAACTGCCCTCTCCAATGGTCCATGTGTCTCTCGTGCTGATGAGTCTCGTCTTTTTAACGTGCTGCAGTGCTTTGTTTCTAGTTTTTCAAATAAACCTCATCCTGCATCTTCTCTGTGCTAATGTGCTTGAATTATCCTAACCATAGCTCTGTAGCTAGCATGAGGTAGCACATGATTATGTCAGTGAGGCCTATTTCACTAACCCTCCAAACATTGTTGTTATTTAATATATTTAGTTTTTGTCTTTGTTTACATCCAGAGTTATAGCAGTGCTTTCTGTTTTTTTTTTAATACTTGGTATACATGGTATATCATCTTGAGACATCAGCTAGCTAGCTAAATTTAAACCCTGAAAATCCTCTTTTTCATGGATACCAGGACATTAAGCTTTATTGTAACACCTGGGAGAGCAGGCACACTGATTAGAGTTGAAAAAAATCTGGACAGTTTTTACAACCTTACCAAGCAGATATTTCTACCTCTTAGAATATTTGCTCTGCTTTTGGTCTCCACCAGTGTTCACCAGCTTCAACGGCTTGTTTGTTAGGGTTTTTCACACCTGCGCTGTTTAGTCTGTTTAAATCAAACTCTGGTTCGTTTTCCCCCTTGTTGTGGTTTGTTTGTGAAGAGGTGAACACGATAATCACACTCAGGTGCGGACCAAAATAGCTGCACCAAGACCCTTCAGAGGGGTAGCCTCAGTCCGGTTCCAAATGAACTCTAGAGCAGATCGTTTATGGTAAGAACATGATCCAACCTCAATCCGACCTGACTACCATGTGTGTGCTGCAAGTTTGAACTAAATCCCTTCCCGTAGCCGGGGTTTGCTTTGCATTCTGGGATACAGCAGAGTACCATAGATGTGCAGAGTACACAAACTCTAGCAATGAGCTGTAAAATGAATAAAATTCCCCCAATAAATATGAATGTTTGGGGTAAATTCTCCACAATATCCACTAGTACAGAACACAGTATCTTCTTCCTGTATTTACTTTTGTTGCTCCCACCCCAGACACATCTGGCCAGTAAGCAGACTAAACGGCCTCATGTGGTTTGTAGTGATGCATTTTGATTTGCTTGGAGTTTGCTGTGTGTTTTAGAAGTTTGCAAACTCAACAACTGGTTTGGACCAGAGTAAACAAACTATAGGTGTTAAAACGACCTTACTGTATGTTTTTCATTTGGTGCAGAGAGGGTATCATAAAGAAGTGAGTTTGTCACTACAAGCTTTTGCACACACTTATAAGATATTTTATACCTCCTTTAAATACAGAAACATGCAAAAAGCAGCTTGACAGTCTGATTTGTTCTGAAACTAGCCAGAGCTTGAGGACAGTATGAGCAGGAGGTCTCCTTGATTAATGTTGTGTTTCCAAAAGGACTCCTCTTCTCATGCTCTCTTCTTCATATTTTTCAGGAAAAAGTGGATGATGAAAGGAGCGACAAAGATGAAACAGATGAATCAGAAGAAGAGGAGGAAGAGGAGGCAGGAGAGAAAAGGCATATGAAGAAAAATGGACCTGTGCAGAACGGTCACACAGTCCACAACAACAACCACAGCAAGACGGAGTGAAAGAAAGTGTGGGGATGAAGGAATGTGAAGGACTTATATCCCTCAGCAGGGGAGCAGGAGGGAGGGATGAAAGGAGAGTGAAAGATGAATGGGGTGTGGGAGGGGAGACCAGTGATTCCCTAAAACCAAGAACAGCAGGTATCTGAGGAAATTTGACACTGTTACTTTTACACAAAAACACACATATTCATTTTTAGAGGGCACAGACATCCAGCAGATGACATACACTACATTAAGTGGCACGGCTTTTCGCTTTGTCATCAGAGAAAAATGTATCACTGCCTTTGTTTGATGTTAGTCCCAAATGTTTTCAATGAGACAGGGAAGAAAATGGAGAAGAGCAAAGTTTGGAGAAGACAGATGAGGCGGGGAGGGGTGATGCTGCTTCTACTTTAGCTTTTATGTTCTAACTGTGTGCCTTAGAGCCAGCTGATGGCTGTTAAAAAGCCATTTTAAAAGCCTTCTGCTTTGAAATTGTGTCGCTTTATTCTTTTTTTTTTGTTGTTTTTTACTAAAAGAACAAAACAAACTGAAAGTGAGTTATATGAAGGTGAGACAATAGGGCATTTATTTCCCTAGGTTTCTGTCTATGCAACTATCTGTTCAGCTATTGCAACGTCTTTGCACAAACGTAGTGTCTGTCATACAAAGTAATAACCTGCAGTAGGACTGTGTGCCTCTGCTCTCCAACGTGGCTTGTGCCATTTATAAAGTATTCTGGTTTCAGTTTTGTAATCATGTTTTAATGGGGATCTGTCATGCTTTTCCATATTTTCTGTCCTACATATATACTTTTAACGGTGGATGTTCATATTAAATATGGCCAAAGTTTCAAATAATGAGGTCTGTGTATGTGCAGGTAATCCCTGTGAGCCAAAAGCTCAGACTTCAGATTGCGATAAATGCTCTGTTTCAGACAGTGTTTTCTAGTATTGGATCTGCATGATGTCACTGAGAAGGGGGGTCATACCTAATATGGTAATCTTGGACGCACAGCTCCACCCACCTGCTATTAAAAATTTTTGTTTACGAGGGGCACCCAATCAGAAAAGGTTGGCTTACGCTTGATTTATAGCACTGTGGTAAATCTGCGATCCATGTGCAGACCTCAGCTGTGATTGGTCTGTTTGGTACTAATATGCAGTGTAAACGCAATATATTGATTAGCACAAGGATAAAACCTTAGTTAAGCACAAATTAATAGGCTGTAATTGTATCTAGCTTGCTCCTTATACTAATCTAGTATTCTGCCAGATGTATCAGTTCCAAATCCAACATAAACAGCTCAGTTTTACTTGATAATTAACAGCTCCCAAGTATGAATGCAGACAGCACCCACCACAATGGAGTTTCAGAACAGTACTATAAATCATGCTTCAAAGGGAGGGGTAAGGCAGCTAAAACTGCTTGTTTCAGACAGAGGAGCTGCACCAAAGACCAGTATAAGATTATTTTTAACTGTGAATCATGCAGAGCTACTCAAGTGGAGTCCAAGAATAAAAATATGGTGTTGGAAATGAGCATAATAGGTCCCCTTTAACTTCTGTTCATTACTGATCCAGCAAAGCTCACTTTGTACAGTTCCTGCTTCCAATAGAGACGTCTCAACAGTTCTCAGTTCTTTGCTGTTTAGGCAGTGAACAATAGCCAGAAATTAGTATAAACTCTGATAAAAAAAATCTAACTTCCTGCTGAATAACTTTTTCCTTTCTGCTTCAGCTCAAGCGGTTTGACTACACTGATGATGCCACCCACTGAAAAGCAATGACTCAATGTAATCATTGCGAAGGAGCGTTGCTCTGTTGAAATGCTGGAGTTTTACTACATACAATGGAGCAGTATGGTTTCACAATTGCCAGATTTCCCGAGTTCACTGCCCAATAGCCTGGGTTATGTTTGTTAACCTGGACTCAAATTTAAAGCATTGATCCGAGTTGATGATTTTAAGTATGATTCTGGGTATTAAATGTGTTTACAGATGTTTCTTTGATGCTTTTTGAAAGAAATTTGTTGTAGTGTTTAGATAAAATCATGGAATGAGTGTTACAGTTTTGTTGCTCTAAAGCTTTGTATGTCAAGTGCCTTATCTGTAATGTATGGGAAGCTCTCCTGTCTTCAGGCCCTCTCCTTTTCTTTCCTGTTTCCACCTCACATCATAGATCCAACTCTAAGAATAGGACATGGTCTCACCCACTTCTCGTCTTTATAAAATGCCTTTCTTTCAAACTCACCCTCATTCCACTACTATGTTCTTTTTAACTAACCCCGACAAACCAGCAACCTCTCTTCCCCAGCGATACAGAAGAAACACCTGTGTCCTAATTACAGTGTTATTATTTTTTTTGTTTTTTGTTTTTTTGTTTAATGATGCCTAAGTATTGTTATTAATGATAAAAGCAAAGATCATGAATCACAATGAAAGCAATTTGAAGTTGTGGTTATTTTTGTATTTGTCGTGTTTGGAAATGCACACATTAACCAGCAGATATGATCTAACTTTAGTAGGAAATCAGTCCTTTTAAAATAAGAATATATCATACATTTATACCCGGGGGTGACACTGATTTTATATTCATCTTAAGTGGGCCAGACCAGTAAAACTATTGCCTAATAATCTAAATTTATATATTAAAAAAACACCTTCAAATTGTTCCCCTTTCTTTCAGTGTAAACAAGTTTAACTACACATTTAATCCCTGCTACTGTAGTAAATCAAAGATACCCATCAGCATAGCTCTGTGGCCTTACACTTGTGAACAATTAGAGAAAAAACACTGGCAGTTCATTACCCAGACTTTGTCCTATAATTAAAAAACAGGAGGTTTTTTTCACAGAAATGTCTTGTTTTTACCATGGGCCCACTGTAAATAAATAAAATACGATAATAAAAAGGGGTGGCTTAGTGGTGCAGTAGTTATCACTTTGGCCGGCCAGTTCTGGCCCCCAGGCTGTATGTTTGACACCCCTGATTTATACAGCCAGTCCTACCATTTAGAATTTCAGAGGCTGCTTTTTCTAAGATAGAGTGTTTTAAAAATAATTCCCATTTACTTGAGTACTGTGCTAAAGTACAATTTTGTACTGTGCCACTTCATTTCAGAATAAAGCTGCACTTCAACTCCCCTGCATTTTAGCTGAGACATTTTTGTTATAATTCTTACTGCACTAAACCTGATTGAGAGCTGAAGTTATTGGTAACTTATCAGATAAGAAAAGATACGAAGTCTGATGAGCTAATAAAATATGAAGGAATGCAATATATTAAACAAGCCAGCAAAGCAGTTACAGCTGGCTTTAAACTGACCATCTCCAACATAACAATGCTTCTGCATTTAATAAAATTAATAATTTATAAAGATTAATAACTTTTACTTTTGATTCTTTGTTTGTATTTCCCTGGTGGTACACTTGTAAGCATTTTTATTTAAGAACTGTTTTGAAAGAAAGGTTTATACATGCAGTGGAGAGTTTTATAATGGGGTATTGCAGCTTAACTAGCCTATGTATAAATGCAGGATATCACTCAAAAAATAGCTTGGCCTATTCTGTATTTTAATTTGCATAGAAAAATTTCCCCAGTTTTACATAAACAGTAAAAGTAAAGCCAAGTTTTTATTAATAATATCTGCACTCTAAGTACCTAAACACTCTGGGTTTACATGTTTTATTTGGCTTTGGTAAGTCTGCATCATATTAAAGTTAAGTTAAATCTATATAATGCAAATGATTGGAAATTTTTATGAAATTAAAATGCATAGGATAAAATATTTTTTGAGGGATCATATAAAGTGACCTATTTAAAGGTTTCTGTTCTAACAAAACTGTGATATATGATTTGTGTGGTGTCTTAGAAGTGCGTGATAATGTATTTGATTGATTGACTGATTTTATTTTTAGACAGATATGGTTAACTAGGTGAAGCTAGGTTAGGGAGAGAGGTGCAGTATGGCTTTATGATGACAAAGAGCACTACAGATGTGATGTTTGAGAGTGTTGATGGAGAAATAGAGAGAAGGTCTGAAGGAGTTGCACTGTGTCTTTGTGGATCTAGAGAAAACATATGATAGGGTGCCACGAGAGGAAATGTGGTACTGTATGAGGAAGTCAGGAGTGGCAGAGAAGTGTGTGAGGGTGGTGCAGGACATGTATGAGGACAGTGAGACAGTGGTTAGGTGTGCAGTAACAGTGACAGATGGGTTCAAGGTGGGGGTGGGATTACATCAGGGATCGGCTCTGAGCCCCTTCTTGTTTGCAGTGGTGATGGACAGGCTGACAGATGAGGTCAGGCAGGAGTCTCTGTGGACTATGATGTTCACAGACAACATTGTGAAGAGGTGAAGAAGAGAGTGGAAGCAGGGTGGAGTGGGTGGAGACGAGTGTCGGGTGATGGAGCAGCAGAAGGAGCAGCAAGAGTGAAAGGGAAGGTTTACAAGGTGGCAGGGAGACCTGCAATGATGGATGGTTTGGAGACGGTGAGATGGATGCAGATGACCCCTGAGGGGAGGAGCCAAAAGAAGAAGATGATTTTTATTTCTTTGTCAGTCTTTAGATAATCCATTATCGATTCACTAGTGTGCAATCCTCTTGGCTCTTATTTTGAAATTCTAAATCTGTGGGAAGCACTGATGAGGTTTAAAACTAATATCATCTCTCTAAAGTAGGTGATGCTTCACAGGTGTTTCTTCTGTATAATCTGTTCAGTGAGCTGCATAGAGAGGCTGGGGGAGAGAGCTTTACTACATCAACTACCAAATGTAACATGAATGTTTCTTTGCCAAAATACGGCAAATTAACTATTGGATGGTAATATTTAGATTAGATTCTAGATATATTGCTTTCTCAATGAAACACAAGTTTAGCTGTGATGCCCTGTATTTTGCCGGATGAAGAGACACAAACCCTCCGTTCATGTCAGGTGTGTGTGTGTGTATGTGTGAGAGAGTGATTTTTGAATCTCTTCTGTTTGGTTTTTAACTCTGTTCTCTCGTCTCCCTCTAAAAGGATCCGGGTTGCGATGGAGAACTTCCTTCAGCTGCCTTTCTGGGTGAGAAGGTTCCACCTGGCAGGAATCAAACCAACAACCCTGCGAGTATCTCTGTTTGAGGAGAAGGCAGAGCTCAAGTAAGACAAACTCATCTCTCACTTGTGTAGCTAAAACATAAAATAGCTTAGAAGCTGCAGCGGGTGCAGATTTCCAGACGTTTTCTCCCTTTTTAAATTTTTAAATTTGTGAATTTCTGTTCCTCTGCAGGCCGTCCGCTCAGTGGGACAGCTCAGCCACGCTCTACCTGCACAACCTGCTGCGAGGTAAGCAACACGGTTGCTACTTTGACAGCAACTATATCATTAGATTGTATGTTTTTGTGGCTTTACATGTGACAAGTAATATATGATTTACTGACACCTCAAAGTTGAGGAATCACTTTGAAAGTTTACTCCCTTTCATCTCAAAGCGTCGACGCGGACAGAGGCCGTGTTGCTTGAATCAGAGTCAGATTCTACCTCCATCGAGCTTTACCTGACCGTTGACGACATCACGGTGAACTTTGAGTTATAAGCATTTATTTTGAACACAGACCTTTGCACAGATATGTGATCATGTTTGTATAAACTTTTTTTTTTTTTTTTTTTAAAAAAAATTTTGTTG
>VUQI01024044.1:3527-13635 GCA_015106735.1 Paratilapia polleni
AAATATATATATTTTTTTATTGTGATTGTTTGACACCAAACACTAGACTGCTGAATGACACACAAAATTAGACTAATCAGTGAAAATGACTCAAAGGCTCAAACCTGCTCTAGTCGATCACTGCTAGGCAGCAAAGCCAACCACTCCAGCCTGAAATGAACCTGTCCAGAATCTGTGTCTTTCAAAGTGAACCACTGGGAAGGCACATGCAGACATACTTTTACAATCTGATGATTCAAAAAAAAAAAAAAAAAAATAAGAAAAAGATCAAGATAAAAAAAAAAGCTGTTCGCTTACATCATCGACAACTATGGATTTCTTCACAATGCCCAAATCCATCTTCATCCTACAGGGAGGAGGAGTGCAAGAGAGAAAGATTGCAGACAAAATACAGCAGTGAAATCAAAAGGATCAGTAGCACAGAAAGCTGGTTCTGTAAGTTTGAAATGATATGCTTTACTAAAATGTAGTGTACTTTTTGCCACTGTTCATAAAGGTGACAAATGAAAGGTGAAAGTATGAGATTCAACAAAGACATGAATTACGCATATGTACCTGCCCAGGAAATCATCCTTGTCTGGGTCTTTGTCATATACCTCAACTTCCAACTCTTGACCAGGTACTTCATGGACTATAACCTGATGTACAGGACAGACACAAGGACATGACAACTGACAGAGGGACTTGTATGGAAGCTGTCTGCAGCCTCATGAATGAAAATGAACAACGCCAGTGGCACATCAGCATAATCCCTCAAATACAGAATGATGATAGTGTAAACAACAATGAAAAACATAGAACTTTCCAAGACCTAAACATGCAGTAGACTGATGGTTTCCAAAGAAAAAAGCCTTTTCTCCTCACCTCATACATCTCTCCCCACTTGGGAGAGTCTGTGTTGTCAATGTGTTTGGAGGTGAAGGTCTGAGGGCCCACCCTTAATATGGTATAGGGGTCAGACAAGCCTGCCATGACCCCTTTCACATAGTTGTCCTTGGCTGCTAGTTTCTGTGCCTCCAGTAGGTGGATGCGTACAACACCCTGAGAAAGAAAAAAGAGGGTCATATGTGACTGTTTTTAAAGCCTGAACTAAAATCATAGTCTGGATGTGCAGGTGTACATTCAGGCCTCACCCTGGGCAAAGGAGAGCGTAGGTGGGCCACACGTAGGCCAGGAACCAGTGGGACAACCAGACGGTTGGGCAGCACCAAGAAGGAGGCAATAGCATCCATAATCATGCTGTCTGACATGATGCTACAACGAGGGAGAGAGTAATATTTCAGTGGAAGCACTAAAAATAATTTCATTTTCACTGTAGAATAAAAACCAAGCAGTATTAAAATTTTTAAGTTTAATTTTTTCAAGGGGGATATATTGTGCTTTCCTTAGTTTCCTTTCATAAATTTACTGTTAGTGTTGGACGCTCATCTTAAAGATGACTGAAGTTTCAAACAGTGAGGTCAGCCTATGTACAAGTAATCCCTGTGAGCCAAAAGTTCAGGCTTCAGCCTGCTCTAAATGCTTTTTTTCTTCACTTGGCTCTGTATGATGTCAAGCTGATATCCCTAATACGGCCATCTCTATCTCTCGCCAACAGCTCTGACTATGAGCACAGAAGCCCCATCCACCTGCTGTTCAAACTATCTCTTTGCGAGGGGCAGCCAATCAGGAGAAGTTTGTCTTAAAAGGAAGGCAGTAGGGAAGGTAGCTAAAGCTGCACTGAGGGGCTGCACTGAGGCACAGAATACATGAGAATTGTTTTCAACTGTGAATTACGATCATATAAAGCTACTTTAGTAGTGTCCAAACATAAAAACGTGGCATTGGAAATGAGCAGAATAGGTTCCCTTTAAAGGCTGTGGTTATTTCAGCGTGACTCACTTCAGTCCAGGAATGTCCAACAAATTAGTCAGTCCAGTCCAATTGATGTCTAGTTTCTAGGAAGAGATAAGAAGCAACCATGTAAGGTAATCAATTAGGACTGACAGCAAGCCAATAGCACACAAGACTATAGGACACGTGATATTGACAGGAATGGGGGTTGGGGGTGCAACAAGAAAAGGACAAATAGAGGTGAATTGTGAATGTAAATTGTCTTACAGGCCGACGGATGAAAAACATAGTGACTGCACCCACAATGGGCACATCTCCAATCAGAGGCTCAAGAATCACCCGCATCATCCCGTGTAGCTGAAGCAAGAGAAACAGGAAGGATGTTGGTGAATTTATCACGAAATACAGAAAGATGGATTTTCTTTGTATTTTACCGAATTCTTAGTCATTAAATAGGCCGCTTCTTTGATTGATCTTTACACAAAAGGCTTCATAATGTCACCACATAGTAGCTTTAAGGCTGGATAAGAAGACAAACCTGTATTCCTTTGACCCCAGCTTTGCAGAAGTATCTTTTCACTTCAACGTTGATCTCTACATTGCCAACATAGCTAAAGATACAAGAACAAAATTGTCACAAATGGGAATGCCCTGTAAAAGCTCTAATTCAGAGAGAGTTAAAAAAAAAAAAAAAAGAAGAAGCAAAAGATAAACAGTCACCTAATATACAGATCTAGCAGGACTTGTCCTTTGTCATTCTCAGTGTGTGCCTTGATCCCTACAACCTTCATGGCCTGAAGCAAACATAAAGCACATTTGTTTGAACAATATTACTGACACACATCATTTGTTTGGCTCTCCACAGCAAAGTCATAATATAACTAAGCTCTCACTGCCATCACCTTGTCTCCCATGTCCACCTTGGTGAAGCTGAGGGTCTGGAGGTGGGTGCTTGAGGCTCGGATAGATGGAGCGATGGTTTCTACCAGCAGCTTCTCCAGGTACTGACCAACAAAAGGCCACACCTGCTGTAGAACCTGGCCAGGCCATCAAGCACATGCTTCAAGAAGATGCTTTTATTTTTCAGAAACATAACAAAGACGACCGCTTTAAGTAAACTTTTGCCTTCTGTTTGAAATACCAGAAAGAATGACAGAGACAACTGGAGTGTACTAAGCCTCCTCAGCTGTTAGCTTTCTTATTTGGGTCATAACGTGCTGTATGACACAATGACATCTGTTGTCTAGATGTGGTTCTTTTTACACAATATTAATACCACTACATAGTCTTCAGTCCATTGTTACTGGGAAAGAATCTAAAAGCAGAGGCAGTGTTTGGTTGCGTGCTTCTGAGTTTCTAAAAAAAATAAGCCCACAGTTTGTTAGAGTCTGGCATAAGTGGAGAATGAGTCATCAGCTGCCTGCTCTTGTGGTGCATGAAGCCTGAGCAATCTGCTGACCTTCCCTCCAGTAACAAGTCTCAAACCTCTACTTTGTATGCTTTCTAATGCTCACATCTCGTGGTCCTGTTATCATGAATAGTTTTATTTCTGTATGTCTATATTAGAGGCCTTTTTTATCTGAACTGGAAGACCACAGGAGAATAGGGGTGGGGCTGCAGGGTTTTTTTTTGTTTGGGGGGACTACACGGCTCCTCCCCTTCCTGTGAGCCCAGTAGGCTGCAATGAAATGGAAATGTTGAGTGGGTTGTCTGGCACTGGGCCTCCCCTCTGCAGTACAGGCAGAGTGGTCACACTGATGGGGGTGTGGCCTTTTTTTTGTACTAATGGAGCAGCAGTGTTTATCAGCTAGCACCAGCTATCAACTTGGCACACACTAACAAGTGTCAATCAGCACAACAGCTGGGCTACTGAGTGGTCAGGTGTGTGTTTGCTGCGCTTGAGACAAAATGAAAAGTTATACAATAAGAAAGATGAAGAAAAAAAATGGAACTTGCTGATATTTTACCTTATTCAGCCATTCAACTTTCTCAACATCTGGGAAGTTTACCTGAACGAAAGAAACACAATGCAGGCATAAGCTTAAATTGTGCATAGAAACTGGTAAACACACAACAGGAAAGGGACATGATTCATTCACGGATGCTGGCAGTCTGGAAATGTCATCAGCAACACTGCCAATATCATCCCAGTGCTTTATCCCCGTTTTTAGACTGGAAAAATCTTTTCAAAAAGGTAACATAATATGGATCATTTAAAAAGATCACTTTGAATGATGTGGGTATTACACAGTTAAACCTTGCATTAGGTCATCTGTCAATATACTTTTGTAATGTAAGTGCTTGAAATGTTCCCCATGTATATTTCACAGGCTTCTCTCAGACAAAATATTACCACATGGCAATATGGAGAAATCTTTCTTGAACACTTCAGTGAGGAGACCCATGCCGCCTGGTTATGCAAGCAATCACTTAAATCGCTCCTGAAACAGGAACCCACAGAACCTCACTTGGGTGTGGCCAGATACTCTTAGACAGCACAGGTCCATGTGAGTTTCTGATTTTGCCAACAATTGCTATAAAGATGTATCATAGACTGCAGGACTATTATCCTCACACATTCCCCAGCCAGTATTGATTAGAAGGTTTGAGGGTTTTTTTTAGTTTCTGCAAAGCAAGAATTCGCCTGTGTGCTTTTATACATATTTCGTTTTATAAACCGAACTCATGCACAATGGATTTAGGAAGTGCCTTTGTATAAAAGGAAGAGGGACAAAGAAGTCCGTGTAACAGAATTGGACTTCTTTAAACCTGGTTGCATGTTCCAATGAGGACCTAAAGATCATCAGTTCAATAAAGTTTTTCAAGACTGTGGTGTATTTCGTGACTGCATAACAGCAAATAATGATTATTGGTTGGGGATGAATTACTGAAAACACTTATTAAACCCTCTAGCAGGCTCTGTAGGGATTTTATGATTGTAGGGTCCACTGCTAGGTTTTGCTTGCTCTTTGTTGTGTAAGGTTACTCGAGGTCAAAGTGGGTTGAGAAAGGACAGTGCAGCAGCATAAAGCTTAGTGTGTCCTCTGACCATCATTGTGTGCTCATATCTTACCCATGCAGGAAGGTCTCGCTTGATTTTGGACACTTTCATGGATGTATACTCTTGCTCGTTGTCGAGCAGCTGCATAGCTGACTTCAGGCGCGCCTCCTTGGCTTCTCGGGCATGTTTCCATCCCGTGTAGACCATCATGCCGAACACCAGCAGACTGGTGCTGACCCGATAGTAACCGGCAAGGTAGACGGGGAGCAAAGCACCCAGGCATTTCCCAAAGGTCCAGAGCACTGCGACTGCACTTATCCCTTTGGGTTTGGCAGCTTCTGCCTCCACGTTACTCAGAGCTTTCTTCTCGCCGTTGCTTGTGCTCGGACACTCGGCGCCCTTGGATTCACTCGGCTCCGACTTGTCGCTTTGCATTGTGGTATCTTCTAAAGCCACTAAATTATCACTATGCCACTCGCTGAATGATATTTACTAACTCTGAAAGGGTGGTCGAACTTACCTAACAGTTACGCTGGCGTTTCATGACTAATGTCAGCTACTGTTTGAACAAACGCACCGCCCCTGCGCGTCAGCCTTTACCAGTACCGTCGCTAATTCCCCGTTCGCAAGTGTCGCATCTTACAGATTGGAATTTAAATGTACTTGTGATCGCTGGATTGGAGCAGTTGTACTGATTGAGCAGAGTTCCAGGAAAAGTGCCCGATAGCTGCTGCTCACCCAGTCCCGTTAGCTGGACGAAAACACGCCCACTGTGACAAAAAAAAAAATGCATCTTATACTATTTCCCCTGCTGCGTCAGACTATCCAATTACAGTTATTACTGCAGTATTACATAGAAGTTTTGAGGTTTTCTAACACATATTATCAAAAAGTATCTGTAGCTGTCTGCTGAACCACAGACCAACCTTTAGCCCACTATAGTAAAATGCTGGAAAATACTTCTTATTGCTCCAGTTTATTGGAAAAACGACAGACTGCTTTATCAGCCGTCCCCAAATCCCCAAATAGCGCACAGGCCATTGCCATGATGATTCCAGTTGCTTATGGTAAAAGCAGGGTTGGGTGGTAACGAATTACATGTAACTGGATTTACATAATCAGATTATAAAAATAAGCAGTATAATAAGCGTACCTTTGATAAATATGCAGTTAGATTATAATTCAAATGTTAAGAATTACATTTTGTCTTTAAAACAAGAATGTGGAAAATTTTGTGTTGAACATTTTTGCAGGTGAAGTGATGGAGATTGATGTTGCTTGAACTCAACACTGTCCTTTTTCCCCCTTGCAGAAAATGAATCACTGTCTAAGAAACACCATGTGTCTGACACACTTTTCATCAGTCATCGCGAAAGCAGTTTCAGATTTATTTTTAAAAGCTGTAAGGGTTTGCACTGAGAATGTTTTGCAAAAAACAACAACAATGTAACTAAGGAAAATGTTGTGGCTGCATCAATGTTTAGCATAAAGGTGCAGTTCTGGTGATCTTTGATTTTGGAGTAAACACTTTCAGATTAGATTGATTTTTTGCAATGCAGTGGATTACATGAATTCTAAAATTGCCAGGTAATCTGTATTCAGTAACTGACTACATCTTGAAGTAATATCACCCAACCCCGATGGTGAAGTCAACACCAAATGCTTCAGTTGTTTAAAGAGCCACACGGATATGAGGTTACTAAAGGAACAGAGATTATATTCTAGTTTACAGTGTGACTCCTCCCAAACAACTAGAGCAATAGGATGTTAACATGAGCACACTTGTCACTCAAAACCGAAAGCTAAAAATATATCCAACTGCCAACTGTAAATACAACAATATAACAGATAAAGAGTTGTAAACAAAGAGAAAGAAAACAGGATTCATTGTTGAGTGGTTGTAATTTTTTTTTTTGTTTCAAATGTGCAAAGTACCAAAGTTAATTTACACAAGAGCAATTCACAAAAATACAAACAAATTGCTTCCAATGTCCTCATGTCCTCACACGGACAGCACTGCAGTGTGGCAGAAATTGTTCACACACACTACAGATGAGTGCACAAGTTTTAAGTCTGTTGCCATTTCTGGTGTGTGTGTATGAAAAGATCCCTTTGGTACGAAGACCTTGCCACAGCTCATAGGTCAGTCAATCTGCAGGAAAAAACATGTAACATTTCCACAGAACAGAGATCCGATTTAGGGAAAGATAAGCATTTATCCTGCCTCCTGGTGGAGAAAAGTGTGTCTTTATCTCACATCTGACATGGTGCAGTCATCAGTTGAGTCTCATACACAGAAAAAAACAAGACCATCTGTGTAAAAAAAAAAAGAAAACCCACTGAGGTACAGCTTGAGTTTGACTCAGCCCTGTATTCATTCAGTGTGGCAGGGTTGTGATCCTCATGCTCTGACTTGCAATGGGGTATGACACCATCGGGGTGGTGGCGTGACTCATGGTGATCCCAGGTAGGGGCTGTGTCATGGACACTGCCACTGGTGCCACAGATACAGCCACTGGTGCCATAGAAACAGGGGGGGCCATTCCTTGGGCAATGGTCTGTGCCAGGGCAGCTGAGAGGGGGGTTATCTCAGGGTTGAGGTGTGGAGGAGGAGCTGTGGGTGGGGCTGCATTGGTTGGGGGCGCTGTAGGGGCCCCAGTGGGAGCTACCAGGTCTTGCTGGGTGACGGGCCGAGCCTGCAGTCCAGCACTGCTCAATGTGGTGTGAGTCTGGGCGATGCTATGGTTGTAGGAACTCACTGAACCTACAGGGGGCGCCAGATTCTGCTCAGTGGGTGCAGGAGTTGAAGACAGTGACATCACTTTGGCCTGGCTTCGGAACTGGGCGTTCTGCTCCAAGAGAACCTCATTTGTGGCAATGAGATTGGAAACCTGAAAAACACATAAGAAATAGCTTAGTATAAATAGGCACTGTGCAAAAAGTGTATGAAAGGAGACATGTCAAGACACATTAACTACATTAAAAATACTTCAAGATAAAAAGAAAATTGTTTCCAGACAGGCATACATTTTGTATGTCAGCTAATCACTCTATTTGGCATTTTTTAGTCTTCTCAGAGTGTTTTTGTGTCTCATAATGTTACAGACTGTCTTTTCCTTTATTAAATGATCCCAAAAATATCCAGTGGGCCTTTCTAACAGGTGACTGAAGGGAAAACAAGTTTTCCCATTCAATCCTATGCAGCTATCTCCTCACATTAACTCAACTACAAATGTTAAAATTGGGTTTTTACTCTGAAAACAAAACTTTCTTTTCATCCGCAATAGTGCAAACTGGTCTATATTAGAGGGAACCTGTTAAAGTGATTACCAATCCCATTTTTTAATCTTGGGCTCTATTAGATCAGCTTTGCATAATTTAGTTCAAAATATTTCTTATTTACTTTACAGTGAACCTTGGTGCAGCCGTTTTAGCCTTTTTAGCCCCCTTCCCTTAAAGTCCACCCTCCCAGCACACAGGCAGAGCATTTACAGCAGTCTAAAGCCCAAGCCTTTGGCTCACATGGATTACTTGCACGTACACTGACCTCAGTACTTGAGACTTTGGCTACACTTATTAATAACATCTCCCATTTTAACAGTATATATTAGATGTGATCTAAATGTTGAAAAATAGCCCAGCAACACAAAAACTTGCTGTTAGTGTCCTCCTGAAGGAAAAAGCAACACTTAAATCAGTTAGTGATGTTCTGGATGATTGCTTATTTACATTAGCAAAGTTTGTAAATCAGCTTAATTATAACCATATGAGAATGAAGTCCTTCTTTTTCACCAACTCTTTTCACTATGTATCTAAGTTTCTATTGTAAAATGTTCATGTAAATTGTATCGATGATTGGGATTTTAACATACAAGTCTGTCAACAGGCACCTAATCATACCTCTAACCTCTGGTCACTGGGACAAATGCTCTGGGGGATTTTTTGGATGCACTGCTGACATGCTGTTCAGCTTGGCCCTTGGTTGAATTGAATCTGTTGAAAATTATTTGCTTTCATCTTTCCAGGATGTGTTGTAAAGTCGCTAGCTAAAGTTTCAAGGTAGTTGGGATTTGGCACTGATATTTTTATATCTCAGTATTAAAGTGACAGATTCCATCCACATCTGGCATCAGAGGCATGACTCTGTTCACAACAAGTCGCGATTCTTATACTAACCTGCTTCTTTAACTCTTCCACTCTCTTCCTCAGCAGGGAATTTTCTTCCTCTAGGAATCTGTACTCCAGAGGACGTGGTGGTAAGGTGGCTTGAACTCCCAGCTCGTAGTGCCCGCCTGTGCTCCCATCTGTCAGACGCAGCCCTTCCAACCGCCGCCTCTTTAACTGTAGAGTGGTGTGGTCCATAGAGGTCTCCAGGGAACCGGCGTCAAACAGACCACTCTCAACCAGAGGGTCATACACTGAGTATGTGCTCCTGTCATAACGTCGCTGTCCTGATGAACTTATGGACAGACAACCACTCATGCCACCTCCACCTAGTCCCCCAACTCCTGAGATACCTGGATCTCTGCAACCACCCAAGCCGGGGCAGCCGGTCCCCATCATATTACCTCCACCCCCTGCCCCACCTCCCACAAGTCCTTGCATGCCTCCACATGCACCTCCTCCTCCACCTATTCCTCCTCCAGCATTCACCATTCCACTGACACCTGGCCCCATAACACCACCTACTCCAACTCTGGATGGTTCGTATTCACAGTCTTTTTTGACATGGCGAAATTTACATTTATTGCCCCTCTGGCACTCTCCCTTCAGGAAGTCTCTGCAGATAGGAACCTCACCGCGGCTATGGGGGAGGTCCATGGGGGACAGGCCCAGTCGTGCTGCGACTTTCCCTCTTAGTCTGAGAGGTAACTCTCCTGTTTTCTTGTAGTAGTCCTCATCCTCTTTAGATCCATGGACAAAGCGGCAGTTGGAGCGCATGCACTCCTTGTTCTGATGGTCATGACAAAAGATGAACTCATTCTTCTGCACTCCCAAATCGGGCACCTCATTAAAGTCTGGGTGCCTGAAGCGGCAGCGCTTCCCTCTCTTGCAGACATTGCGTATGAAGTCCCTGCAGACACCGTCCAAGGCCAGTCCTGCACCTTGCCCTCCACTGTTCCCACAACTGTTGCCGTTACCGAGCGCTCCTCCTCCACCCATGCCCCCAGAGCAAGAGACGTTTCCTCCAACACCACTTCCTGAACCTCCTCTGCCCTCTGCTGCACCCCCTGCCAAACCAGACCCAGGTCCCCCTTCTTCACCCAGACTACC
>VUQI01024044.1:13655-25057 GCA_015106735.1 Paratilapia polleni
GAACTGTCCCGGTCAGGCATGGCGCTTGGCCCAGCTCAAGGAGAAAAGAGCACTCATGTGTATTTGGAATTGGCGGATGTGACCTGGCAAACATTCACATACACAGGTCAAGTAGTCATTAATTGTTTCTTCCTGCTTGAAGTAATGCAGTCTGCAGTTTAATTATCTGCAAGACAAAAACACAACCCCAACGTGAGCCATTTTCTTTGGTATTAAAGGGAAGATATAAATATTGACATGAAACACAACAGGACATGGGTAGAGTTATATTAGATAAGGTTAGGGGTGAAATCTAGCACGTGACAACACCTCGTAAACAATAAATAGCACTGCTTCTGTTTACATTTCAAGATGAACAGCAGCTGGTTCTTTGGTAAAACACTACAAAATAACAGCTAGACTGTACGCACGGGATTTCTGTCAGTAAATAAAACACACTCTGTCGTGTCATATTCCAGAATAAGTAAGTCTGAAATGGTGCTACGAGCCCGTCGCTCCCGCTGGGTAAGCTAATAGCCAGCGAACTGGCTAACTGGCTAAAAGCTACTGTTGTCTTACCAAATCGACCCTTGGAGCAGGATCCAGAGACCAGCCGAGTTACTCACATTAAGAAGCACCTTTCTCTAACTCGGTGTGCCTACAGATATTGTTGCCAACAAAAGCAAACAGGCTTGCGTTATTTTTTAGCAATTGTTCAAGGCCCTGGTGCTGTTTACCACATTTCTTGGTGCATCTTTCAATACCATCGAAGAAGAGCACCGTCTTCCTCTCTGTTCACGGATTGGGGTTTTCTGCCCTCTCGTGGTGGAAATGCCGAACGCTACCTTAGCTCATTTGCAGTTTGTCCGCGTTTAAACCAAGAAATAATTTGGTACACGGTGTAAAGTTGGATTCATGGAATCTTGTAGCATCTGTGGGCGAGGTCACTTTTACTTCCATGCACGTATATCACATTTTTTGTACGCAGTTTGGTCGAAATTGTCGTAAATGCGCCAAAGTGTGCTACTTTGGGTTACAAACAGAATCATGCTAGTACTGGCGTGGAGGCTAAATGGCTTTGTGTGCATATGAAAATGAGCTGTTAAACCGCAAGGTCGCTACACTTCCAGATATGTGAAGTGCATGTGAATTTTGTTTTCATTTCCTCTTTCTCTGCACAGGCGCTCAACATGGGAGCGCAAGGTGCTCCCAGCTGGCTGCGACCCTGCGTGGTCCTGATGCTCTGTCTATCTGAAGCCCAGTCTGCTGCTCCAGAGATAAACAGAAATTACTATGACACTCTTAATGTTGAACCAACAGCAACGGACAGCGAGATAAAAAAGTCTTTCCGAAAACTGGCCCTGAAGTACCACCCCGATAAGAACAAGATCGCCGATGCGGAGAAGACTTTCAGGGAGATTGCTGAAGGTAAAGGATGCTTCCAACACACTGAAACTTTTTTTTATTGTCCACTTTATGCAAGTGTTTTTGCAAAGTACCAATTACTAAACTCTGGAAGAAGCTGAGCTACAGCAAAACGACCCTAAGGAGAAGTAGTTCGGTTAACTAAAGCTAATTAGAAAAAAAAAAAGTTAAAAACTAAAGGAAAATGTGATAGAACAAAATATAATAGAAACAGGTAATATTTCAGCAAAATATGTCCACTTCGCAGAAATTCGCTCTTCATCTTAGTAAAAGTGCAAAAAGAGGTCTGTATTTGTTTTATATATAATTCCCATCAGTCAGGCCCTTTAAGCGTTTTAAACTAGGGTCCAGGTGGGGTAGGCTATTAAAAGTAGGGTTAAATAGGTGCAATAACTAATATGAATAAGCAATCCTTTTTGGAGGATTATTAACCATGCAATGTCACTGTTTGACATGCTCTTCTGCACGTGCGTGTTGTGGTGCTTTGGATGCAAAGATCTCTTATAGAGGTGCTGGCACACTGCTGATCAATTAGTAAAGTGCATTTAATGATTAGCAGCACCTGGCTGCTACTTACCCTCTTAAGTCCTATTTAAGCACTAAGGATGTACTTTTTTCATGAACTGCTTCTGCATTTTGGCTTAGCTTTTGTTAAATAAATATTGACATGGTGTAATATGTCGTGTTTTGTTGTTCTAAAGTTGTATTTACTAAATTTATGACCTGCCAAGGATCCGGAACCTTAGAAATGAAAGAGGATGTACTTTGTTTTTACCATAACTGTATGTGTACCTAATCAACTTTAAAAAGTCAAAGTTAAAACTCTTTGCCTTTTATTCTTCATCTCTCTTTCCCTAGCCTACACAGTCCTCTCAAACAAGGAGCAAAGGAGGCTGTATGACCGTGTGGGCCATGAAGCGTTCCTAAAAAATGAGGACCCAGTTGACCCTGAGGATGACTATGAGATAAGGTTCCACTTCAGCTTCTCAGACTTCTTCCATGACTTTGATGATAGTCCCTTTGGTGGAGAGTGGAGCTTTCTCCAGGAAGATGAGGATGAGGACAGTCATTATGAACACTATAGTTTTGAGGGGCAAAGATTTAGCTTTTATTTTGGGGATGCAGATGAATATGAAGAAGACTACTACTTCTAAAAGCTTTTCCTGTACTTGGAATGACTGTTCGGTTTTAATATGTTTTATTTTATTGATAATAAAGTATCCATTGTAAGACGCTGTCTCAGTATCTGTTTCTTGTATTCATTATGTAAAAACCTACCTAAACCTGTTTATATTCTTCAGCCTTTTTATTGGATACCTCACGAATTCAGTGGCTGCGAGGTTGTAAGGCTGACTGCTAGATAACCAACTGAGCCGTTATGCCACTTTTCCTGTGTGGGTGTGTCGAAGGTCCAGAGTTACTAACACATCATTTACTCATCTTTTCCCCTGCGCCAGCACTTTAGCTTTGGCACTGTTTTCCTCCATTTCTCTTGGGACCATTGTGCACTTTGACCCAAAGGATATCCTGTGCATTCTCACCACTTGGAGCTCGAGCGCACTAAAGTCAACAGGCAAAAGATCTTTCCAGCTTTATGCACTTTTATCGAGCTTAAAGGACAATACAGCTACAAAGGCAGATAAAAGACTGGTAATTTGCAAGGCTGAAAATGATGGTAAGTATGCCTGAAGATTTTGTAGTTTTTGAAAGCTTCTGAGTGTCATGTGACATGCTTTTACTCCTGGCAGACCTTCATAAGTACAGTGTGTGCTGAATGAAGTTTATCTCTTTAGTTCACATATGAATGTGAATTTAATCTCAGCCTGTACTGATAACATTTCATTGCTTCATTTTTAATTGCAGGAAGAAGTAAAAGAAGTGGCATCTGTTTTAAGTGTCCACGGTCACAGCATCAAAGTTACAGAGGTGCTGAAAGACTGGGACACGCTCACCTTTATCATTATATCTCAAAAGGTGAGATTCATTTAATTGTCATCTGGTTGGATCCAGATGAATACAGCAAGCACTAGTCAGTCGGTTTATTTGAATTATGATATTCCAAAAACACATTGCTCTGACTGCCTGTTGTCTCTCCTGTCCCAGCTCTCTGGTACAGGGGAGTACCATGTGGACCGGACCTATGATGATTTTGAGTGGCTGCAGCAGCATTTGTTCTCTCAGGAGGATGTGCCAGGGATACAGGGAGTCATAGTCAGTACTTTATTTCATCTGTGCCAGTCCCTTATGTTATTCTTTAACACAGCTTGTGTGTGTTTATTTGAAGATAACAGGTCCAGAAGATCAGGACTAGATTATTAAGGTTTTTTTTTTAACTGCCTACTGTAGTGCGCTCAGTAATATAGTGAACTGTGTTTTTGTACATACAGCAGGTGATAGCTTGAAACTACATGCTGCTTTTACTACTGAGGAAATTTCAGACCAATTCAGTTTATTCACTGACTCAGTCACTGCTTAGAAAATGTGATGCCTCAATCCAAGATCAGAAATGGCCTTATAACCCTTCCCAGATTGATGGGCAGCAACAATTGCTCTCTAAGATCATTGCTGATGTTTTTCCTCCTTAGCATTGTGTGTTAACACACACCTGAATGCTTCAGACTAGCAAACTGCTAAAACTTTTGCTTTTATAGAGGTGCGCACACTTTCTGATGATCAGTTAATCAAATGCATTTGATTAGCAGCACCTGGCTGCTACTTACCCTCTTAATTCCTATGGAAGCAGTAAGAGTGTACTTAGTTTTTCACACACTGCTTCTGCAGTTTGGCTTAATTTCTGTTAAATAAATAATGACACAGTGTAATATGTCATGTGTTGTTGTTCATCTAAGGTTGTATTTACCTAATTTTAAGACCTGCTAAGGACCAGATGATTTTTATTATGTCCTGATACGTAAAACCATGGAATTAAAAGAGAGTGCACTTTGTTTTTACCATGGCTGTACTAGCTTTGTTGTTTAAAATCCTTCCTCCTTTTCCTTCCTGTGTGCTCCTTTTCTTTGTAATCAGCTGATTTTATTTTTGCCAGCTGCCCCAGTACTGCAGGAAATGAAGTAAAACAAATTAAACAGTATACCGTCTGAATGTGTTTTTACACATTACTTCCTCGTATGACAGTGTCTAGATTTACTTTGTAATGTATTACACAAGCACATATTGTGTAATATCTGCTATAGTGCATACAATAACCCATCTAAGCACGGAGTAACTTTAAAATACAGAAATCTCTCCCAAGCATGTATTTAAGTAACTTTTTAAGGGAAAAACACACATTTTTTAAATGAAATTTTGGAATAAAAATAATATTGTGTTCTTTCTCAAGTTCCCTCCTCTTCCTGCAAAGCCTCAAGTGACTGCATCTTCCAAGGCTATAAAACAGCTTGGTGAGTACAAATGAAGACCACCTTTAAACAAAAGAATATTAAATTAAAAGTAAAGACAAGTAAGCATATTTTCCATTTCACAGTTCTGTTGTACGATGTCTAATATGATGGGAGGTGGTGTGGTTAAAATATCAATATTTCCTTGCAGGTTTCCTTGCTGTAGGAGAGTGGCAGCTGTACTGTAAAGCATTAGAAACTTTCCTGCGGCAGGTTGCTACACACAGCATACTCAGCAAAAATAAAGCTGTGGAGGTCTTTCTGACCAGCTCAGATGTAAGTGAACACAAACAGCCTTTTACTTGCTGTTACGTCCCCAAGCAAGGTCTAGGGGACGAGGGGAGTAACAATAATACGAGCCGAGAAAAGAAAGAAGCCAGAGTTTCAGAAAGATGGTTAAACAAAGGAAACACACTTTTGCTACCGGCAAACCCAAACTACTTACCAAAGTTGCCAAAACAACACTAGTCTCAAGATCAGAAACTCAGACAACACACACCACTGCAGCTCTCCACTCTCAGACACACATTCACACACACACACACACAGCCCTACGGCATGTGACACTTCCTCTACCAAGCTTTGTTTTTAGAGCTAAAATTTCATGTTACAACAGACTGTAATGTGAAACCTTGTCACGAGAGAGACCGACAATACATAGTTAAACTTTCACCAACATCATTTTATAACATAGGTATTCATGTGACAGTACTCATTCATTCAGCTCTTTATATATATGGCCCTCCAAATGAGATGGTCTACAGAAAAAAAAAAAAGGGTGAAAGTTTTTGTCTGTAGTGTCTATTGATGAATTCAGATGGGTCTTTTCTGCTTGTGACATGCACAGCAGGATATCACCCTGTAAATAGCCAACATGTAGTTCACGGTAAACAATGAAACTATATAGGTGTATTTGTTGGGGGGTAGAGCGGGATGTCTGCTAATCAGAAGGATTGTGGTTAGGTGTGTGCGATGGTGATAGCATTGTATATACACAATAAAAAAGTGCCATATAAATGTGTGTATGTGAGCGGGTCAGTGTGGCTTATAGTGTAAAGTGCTTTGAGTGGTTGATAAGAGTTGGAAAGTGTTTTAAAAAGCGGTTCATTTGTCATCCATCCATCTATTTTCTTAACTGCTTATCCATCTTAGGGTTGCTGGGTATAATATAAGCACGGGTAGACATGTGCACAGAGTTAGACACATATAGAGAAAGAGTTTACTATTCCCTTTTAAGTATATATAGTCAGTGTTGTGTGTGTGTTTCAGGTCTCAGTTGCTAAAATTAAGCATGTTTCCTGTATTTCTGATTCTGGCCCAGTATGAAATGCTACATTTTATTAAGCATCGGTAGCTTTCATCTTGTACTTTTTTGCCAACACAAGCGAATAGGTCTTTGGGAAGGTGTGTATTTGTAGACGCCTATGAATAGCAAAATATTTGCTACGATATGTTATGATATTCTATGTAATGTTAAATAGTTTAAGCTTATTTATGTCCTTATATTCAGCCTCCGGGCAGACAGAAAGTAAGGAAGAACATTTTCAACAGACTGAGTCAAGCTGTGGAAGAGATGAGAAAAGAAGGCCATAAGGTACGCATCTGGGACTCACATACAGGCAGAATTTGTCCTGAGAATGTGGGGGGTTAATGTCGTTATCACCGTGTCTGCAGGATGTGGATGAGTTCTTTCAAAATGAACGGGATCATAACCTCATTCTAACTGGCTGTACCAGGACTGCGGCTGAGGTGAGACGGTCACTTATTGCTTCTTTGTCTTTTTATTTGTGGTCCCCGTCTCCTTTTCTTAGTTAGATTTTTTTTTTTTTTTTAAACCTTCCTTCTTCTTGCAGAAATTCCTAGATGTGGTGCTAACCGAGCAAAGTAAGGACAACTGTCACATTCATAAAGTGCATTTTTATTAAACTTCAGAAGCACAGAAGAAGAATTTATCTGTTGGTGTTACTTGAGATTTGTGTGTTCAGATTCAACAGCTGATATATATTTTATTAGTGTTCATCCACATTACAATGTCAGCTGAATTTTTTTCCAAATGTGGTGTTACAGTGCTGCACATTCTATTTGCTTGCAGAAATAGCAGTAGCCTGTGGCCACTTCTCAACTGCTCTGCATCTCTGTGTGGAACCAGGGGAGGATCCTGACAAACAGGCTTTCTCTAGGTTAAAAAAACAAAACATAGTACTGACCTCATGCCAGAAACACACATATTTAAGGGAAATGCATCTGAACATTTCATATAAGCTATGATAAAGTAGTATAGATGTAGATAAAGTTCTTGTTTTTTTCTTACAGGGTTTGTGTGAAATTATCAGAAGTGTTTGAATCTATAAAGGTAATTTGTTTGTCTTTTTAAATGGAAACATAAACAGCAGTGCAGCATTGCTTTGCCAAATTATGTGTTTGTGTGTGGGCAGAAAAATATGACGAGTGTTGCTGAGAACAACATGAACACTCTTGGACTAAGCCTGGACCTCGAGTCACATTATCAGGAGGCAGAAAGGGTGCGCTTTCTAGTTCTAAAATCCTTTTATGCTTATCTTATGTATGTTGTCTTTCAGTCTATGTTGAATCTTGCACTTCTGGTGAAATCCAACATGTTTGAGTGAAGCCTGTGATTAATATTCTTGTGTGTAATATGATTATTATGTCCAATAAAGGAAATGCTCTTCAGGAGAACCTGCAAACTAGTGGAGTTAGAGAACGCCAGAAGGAATGCAGAGAAGGCCAAACCTGTAAAGAAGGCTGCTGTGAGTCTCTGTATCCACGTATTAAAAGCATGAGTTACTAGATCAGAGGTGCATATTTTCTTGTAACCAGCAGGTGTCAGCAACATATTGTTTGTAAGAGGAAAAGACTTTTGTTGTGTGCTCTCTGATGTAGACAAAGGATTTAATGATGATGACATGCTCTTCATATTCATCAGATAGAAGAAGTGAAGAAAGCAGCAGAGATGGAGTTTGAACATATTTCTGGAGTGGCTAAACAGGAGGTAAAACATACAGTAAATTACTGGATTCCCCACTTTCATGTGTCTTTCCACAGTGGATTATTTTGCAGAATTCAGTTTGTTGCCATACATATACTGTACGTGTTAATATTCATGTGATGTGTTTCACCCAGATTGCACGTTTCCGGGGAGTGCGTGTGGAAATGCTGCAGCAGGCTCTGGTTGGGTGGTGTGAAAAGCAACTTCTTACAGCCAAAGAAAGTGCTGACCAGTTCAACCAGCATCTGCAAGCCTTTAGGGGAATGGCCTAGTGACCTGACTATCACCCTCTCGATTTAGCATCCCCAGTAAATCTAATCATAGCATGGGGCAACCCAAACCTGTCCTTCACCCTGTTGTGCCGTAGTCTGATGCTTTATTGAGTATAACTAGGGAAATGCAAGCAACATTGTTGGTAATCATACACAGACACACAGACAGACACAGATGTGCACACACACACACACACACACAGTTATTGTCCCCCAGTCTCTCTTAAGTCATACTCACTCCAATAAAACCCAGGTAGAAATGATTGTTTTGAGATCTTAGCAGTGGGTTTCATCATCTGATAACACTGCTGTGTGTGCATGTGTGTGACTGTTTATGTGTTCTATATTACATGACTGCATTTGTGCTGAGAATGTATTGTGCTGCTCTCTAGCCAGTACATCAGCTGGGGTCACACAAAATAAAGTGTGATGAATTGATTCCCAAAGTACCTGCTTGCCTCTGTGTGTGTTTCTTACTCTTGGATCATTAATCAGTTGGTTTGACTGCTTCTGCAAGGACATGGCAGCAAGGACACACTGTGCTGGCTTTTTGTTTGGCTTTTTGAATATCTCTTGACTTCTCTTACAGTCATTCTGTTTTTTTATATGATTGAGACCTCTTGTGAGGTTTGGCATGAAACTATGATATACTTAGATTAAGATTTCTGAACATACTCTTAATGTCATCCTTCCCCTATCCATTGCTGTGAACGGTAGGTTCATACCTCAAAACTGCTGTGTTCTTCATCACCTCTGTTCTGGCCTGTGATCTCTCAGCTGGCAGAGTTAGGAGGAGTGGTTCCCATTCTAAGGAATGAGTCAGAAATAGAACGATGACTGTCCTCTTAAGAAGAGAGGATTTAAAAGAGAGTTAGCTAATTTGACAACAGAGGAATTAAAAGAAAGGAAAAGCTAAGCATATGTTTTCGCCCCACCCAACTAGACTGAAATGAGGAGGGGAATCATTTGGTATAGTTGTGGGTTACAATGAAAGACTGCTTAGAGGGCATGCTGTCCTCCCCTTGTGATACATTTCCCTGATGGTCTTGTAACCTCACATCATTTTATATTGCTATCCTCCACCCTCACAATTACTGCTTTCCTCAGCCTCAGCTGGGTGATATTGCTTACAAATAACAAATGTTCTTAATGTGCATGCATTATGTTTAAATAAAGTTTACATCCACCATAGTGCCTTTTTAAGGTTGTGCTGTGAACTAAATGCTAATGCTGTAGAAGTCTGTTGAGAATTTATACAGGTCTGCAAAAAGTCTTGAGCCACCGCTCACTTCTTTATATTTTGCTTCCAAGGAGCCAGACTTCCTTGTGATTTTTAAAGTGGTCTTGAGCAATACAGTAGTTCTCCAGGCTTTCTTAAGGTCTTTCAAAGTTTCTCTTCGCTTCTTATTGGTTGGTTTTTCACTCATTTTCAGTCCAATCCTTGTACCTGACCATTTTCAGAGGAATGTGGGTTTTCTTTTGGTTTGTTAAGCCTCTTAACACGGACCCATGAATCATTCAAGTGTGAAAAAGGCACCAAATTCAAGGAATGAACCGGTCTTGTGTCGACACATAACAGACAACAAAGAACCAGTTCTAAATTGTATCATTAAGCATTTTTTTACTAGCAGCCTGTCGCAAAAATGCATAATTTGTTCCCCTTTCTTTAGTTAAAGCTATGAAAAATGCCAAAGATTACATAGTTTGACTGGACTGAAAAATCAGTGGCAACAGGTCTTATGGAGTGATGAATCCATTTTTGAAAATTTTGGTTCAAATCTTCATCAATATGTACAGAGGAGGTTAGGAGAGAGGTACAACAGTGAGTGTCTACAGCCATCTGTAAGCTGTCATAGTTTGCAGCTGCATTTCAACCAGTGGTGTTGGGGATCTTGTCAAAATTGATGGAATTATGAATGCAGAAAAGGACTGTCAGGTTTTGATCCACCATGCAATAGCATCTGGAAAGCATCTGATTGGCAACAGCTTCATTTTTCAGCCTGTCAGTGATCCCAAACACACTGCCAGTGCAGTAAAAGCATACCTGGATAGAAAAACAGTCAATGGAACACTCTCAGTCATGGATTGGCCTCCCCAGAGCTCAACATTATTGAAGCAGTGTGGGATCATCTTGACAGAGAACAGAACAAAAGGCAGCCAACATCCAAAGAAAAGCTTTGAATGTCCTTCAAGAAGCCCGGAGAACTATTCCTGAAGACTACTTAAAGAAATTACAAGAAAGCTTCATAAGAGAGTTCAGGCTGTGTCGAAGAACAAATTGACTTTCAAGCTCATTAGAATTGGATAAAATCTGTTTTTGCCTTTTATACTGTATTTCCATTTACGTTTGCACATTTCAGTAAATTGTTGCACCTATTTCGCATTTTCCCAGCAAAATATAAAGAAATGAGAGGTGGCTCAAGACTTCTGTACAGTACTGTATATGTTATCTCATTTACGAGACACAAATGTTGAAATCTTGTTTCTTACAACAAGAAATGTTTACATGTCAGACATGCATTTTAATGCTATGGGCTTGCCCAGGTTAAACCCACTAAAACATAGCAAAAACAGGAAGTTTTTTTATTTGAGTTTTCCATTTGAAATATTGAAAACTATACGTCATCAGCTTGGTCATACTCTGCAAATGTATCGTGCTTATGGGAAAAGCAATATTTAGGCTATGTTTACAGCAGATCACCTGCAGGTCACTCCAGTGCCAGTCCACATTTTATACTCCTTTTTAATGTTGTCGAGAGGGTAATAAAAAGACATTAGTTCTCTGTACAGCACATTTATTGATCATTAAATCCAGCAATTTCATCATTAAGGTTTTGCTCCACATTTTTTGTGGTTTATTGGTTTTAAAGGAACTCAGTAAATGGTAAATGTAAGAAGTTTATGGACCATTTTTTATGACTTTTTAGGTTTTACTTCTATCTACCTAAGAAAAACATTATGAAGATACAAATCAGTGAGTTGTGTGGGGTAAAATGAAAAAAATGCATTATGCTGTGCTTACAGTAAGCAATACAAATGTAAAAGCCTGTGTATTTTTCTACAGAATTCATCATATTGCGACATCATTCCTTGTGTTATTACTCATCATCTGTGATGCTTTCATCCCTGCTGCTTGTCACTAAAACCAGATGAATTTCACATCAGGGGAGCCTCATTTTTGGTGCTTTCTGGTGCTGCACAGCTAACTAGCACATGGTGAGTGCGCTCTCTCTCTCTCTCTCTCTCTCTCTCACACACACACACTAATGAGACACATTCTCAACTGCTGAGAGCATGACCCAGATCAAGGACAGGGGGATC
>VUQI01024044.1:25077-36455 GCA_015106735.1 Paratilapia polleni
CACTCTGTGTATGAAGTGTGTGTGTGTGTGTGTGTGTGTGTGTGTGTGTGTGTGTGTGTGTGTGTGTGTGTGCCTGAGTGTACATCCCCCTCAAAACATGCACTTGGAGCTGCTTTGCTAAAGTAGCTCATTACTGGCAGTAAGGCAGCACTCAGCATACCGGTCTATGGCTTGACAAGGACTGGTTTGTCAAGTGCAAAGGGATGGCAGTAGCTTGTCTGAATAGTCCGTGTGACAAGGTATTATGACTCAACCATTCCCTTGAAACTACACTACACCAATTTGATGAGTATGACAGCCTGTTAGGTCTGGCACAGATTTTCACTAAGTTTATGCAGTGTTTACACAGGAGGTGTTTTAATGATGTTTGTTCTTTTTATTTTGATAGCCGACCCATTAAATTCAAAGCACAACCATAACAATTAATGCATAATAAATGAATTACTTTTTAAAAAACTTTGCTTAATACAACTTCTGCATGTGATGGCTATAATAGATCAGAAACTGTTTGTTCTTGACTTGTCCCTGGATGTCCCCAGATAGCTCTTTTCCATCTTCAAAGTCATCTTTGATATCTTTGAGACGGTCTAATTCCTGGGAACTTAAAAGAACAAAATTTGATCACAGATGCTAATGTGAAAGTCTCTCCTTTTAGACCTTCCAGACAAGACTTGACATTCCCACCAATTACACAGGGCTTGAAGTCAAAAAGAAGAAAATACACTTTGAAAGCCTTAATCCTGTCTTCTCTTGCATGGTGCTTCTGTCATATGGTCCAAGGCTTGGCTCTGTTCTATCACAAATAAGTGAGTGCGTTGCAGCTCAGCTGAGTCAATCCAAGGTTGTTGGCACCTCATTAAATCTAATCACTGCCGTACACAGACTCATTAAAAGTTTGTAGGATGGAGAATGAGACAGGAGGAGAAGGAGAGAATGAGACAAATGCCATAATGCAGATGCCCCAACCATCTGTAGTTTATACAGCTTCATAAGGCACATCCTATTCTGAATGCATAGCACAGCACAAGGTAAATGCTATGAAGTAGAACCCCTCAGCCCTATAATCAACCCTGATGGCAGCACTCCACCAATGATTTGGATAGTGCATAGTATATCAATTCCCCCCCTTTGCAGTACAAAGCATTAGACTTGCTAATTTAGTCCATTTTTCTGTTCACTACTAAATGGATCCATAAATATTAATAGATTCACACTCCCCTCCTGGCTGCTTGTCATGCATTCTAGGGATTGTGGATGATGGTATGATATTGTTAATTAGGTTTGCAGAAATAATGTTAGCAGTGAAACTATGGATAGGCTGACATGCTGACGTGATGACGTTCCTGCCATTTTAATGGACAACAGAGTCCTCTGAATATGCTGTAACACGGAAAACACTAACAGGAGGAAAGGGGGAGTGGGGCCGGCCATCTTCTGAATTTACAAAATCATGATTTATTCTTTCTTCAATAAAAAATAAATAAAAACAAAAACCACACACACACACATTTACAAATAGTAATGATGTTTTGCCATGCAAAGATACACTATAGTGAATATAGACACAGTTTAGATTATGCAGTATTACACACACAATACAAATACACCCATTAGAGTAAAATCAATTATTCATCAATTTTTCCAGCACAGCTTCGACCA
This sequence comes from Paratilapia polleni, assembly GCA_015106735.1. Classification (NCBI taxonomy): domain Eukaryota; kingdom Metazoa; phylum Chordata; class Actinopteri; order Cichliformes; family Cichlidae; genus Paratilapia; species Paratilapia polleni. The sequence goes on from VUQI01024044.1 coordinate 26,737, forward strand.
GAGTAGCATCAACACGCACTCAGGCTGTTAACTCAGAAAGGTCATTTTTATCACATGTCTTCAACATGTGACCTTTTTTCATTCTTAATAACCACCGTGTCCTATAGCACACTGTGTGCTGCATAGGCTGACATGTGGTTACTACAAAATCTACTGTAGTAAACGTATGTATTTAAAAATAACATGATCTCAGCAACAAGAAAGAGCTCAAAGAATGTGAAAAGCTTAGTTATTGAATTTTCTTTTTTTCACAGCAAAATAATTTTTCACTGTCTGAGCGACTTTTTTTTTTTTTGTGCCGCTGGAGCTGCACAGGATTCACAGTTTTGTTCAAGGACATCTGAGTGGGGTGATACTTGCTGCCAAAGGGGCTGAAGAACAGTCTCTCTGCTCACTCAGCCACCTTCATGTTCCAAACAAACATTCAAGGGCAAGGCAACCAGATGGAAAGTCATCAGCAAACAGAGGTTCAACATCTGTTGCAGGGATGTTTCCAAGCCCGCTCTGGAGCTCAAGACAAGTTTCGTCTCACCTTTCCTGCCATTGTTTCCTCTGATTCAGACATGGCAAAGAGGTACAGACGGGATCGCAAATGCCCTCTGGATGCTGCTATTAAATTTCACTTTGAGATAATGCATGCTAAAGTCTCATTAAATCCCAGTCAGAGATAATGCATGGTAAACTCCCATTATGGTTTGATTAGAAGGCACAGGGCCTGCCATCCTGCTGATTGTGTTTTTAATCAAATCCTTCCTGCTGCAGAGCAAACACGAGCTTCGACGAGAAAAAACAAGGAACAAAGCAAAAACAAGCTGAGCAAGCAGTAACAATTTACCTTTTTGTTTTGTATTAGTTTGGGCATAATGGAAGCATTTAAGAGTTGGATTTTTTTTCATCGTTATTTCTGTAGGACAACAGAAATTAATAATTTGTTGGAAAGGAAACCAATATGCAAGCAAATATAGCATTTGATTAGTTTAATGTCTTTTCTGTTTAAGTGCTTTTAAACAATACATTTTTTACACTTGGTGAGGTTCCTAGGTGCATTCATGTTCAGTGACAGCACACTGATCATTTTACTAGCATTGTGTTATGTACAACTCATTGCTCATTTTGACACAATAGTCTGCACTATCACAATATGTCATGCACAATATATTTTATTTTTATTTTTTACAATTGCCTCCCACGTGTAGTGGTTTATTAAACTAAATATTCGGCGCTTCTGCCTTTGTTCCATTAGTAAGAATGTAGAAAGGCTCAGTTTATCTTTTGCAGAGTTGCCCTGCATTTATATAGGAATATATGGACTTTGTGTGGAGTTTTACATGATAGCCATTTATAATTATAGTGTATGTTTCACACAGATGGCACAGGGTTTCTAAAGGATTATCAAGAGGAGCCGAGAGGAGTGGAGCGGCTGTCTCTGTGCTTCCTGCTTGTTCAGACTCTGAGATCTGTCGCTGCTTCCACCCATACTATAGGAGTACACCCTGCTCAGCAAACTCAAAATAGAACAAAATAGAACAAAACCTGGTGTTTGTGTACTTGTAAGTAAAAAGGAAATTGGTGATTTGACTCTTACTTAAGTATTCCTAATCACAAGTACAAAAAATGTTCAACATCAGTCAGTAAGTAAGAAATTTTAGGGCTTCAGAAAGGCTGGGAGGGAGAACCTCACAGCCTGTCTTTGCAAACATCTGTAAAAGCCAAGCCTGTTCAGAATGTGTTCTCATGGATGTATGCTGACCAAGCATCAGTTGCAGCAAGGAGTGAGGTTGCAACCAGGCTGATATTAGCAGTTTGTACACAGTACACACAGTACTGCACAGCAATGCGGGAATATTAGGGATGGTGCCACTGTATACAAGCAAATGGCATTAGGCACCATTAGGGGCTTCATTATGAACTGCAGTGCCTGTACTTTTCCTCTCATATGAAACTATTCACAGGCTATACACAACTGAAAGATCCCACAAAAGCTTTCACTAGAGGGTAATTTTAGTTAAAAAGTTCAAATAGAAGGTTTTCAGCTGAATAGGAAGACAGTTGAGAAAAGGAGAAGTATACAAGTAATATCTTTTCTAAACCTTTCTTAAACAGTATGCATGGTATAATATAAAAACATTTATCTTCCAGACAACAGGCAAGCAAAAAATCATACATATACATAGTCATGTGAAAAAGAAAAAATTCACAGGGGTTTTTCACAGGACCTGTGAAAAACTAAGTACACCCCATAATTCAGTAGCTTGTAGAATCACCTTTAGCAGCAATAACTTGAAATCATCATTTTCTGTATGATTTTATCAGTCTCTCACATCATTGTGGAGGAATTTTGGCCCACTCTCCTTTACAACGTTGCTTCAGTTCATTGAGGTTTGCGGGCATTCATTTATGCACAGCTGTCTTAAGGTCCCACCACAGCATTTCAATCAGGTTGAGGTCTGGACTTTGACTGGGCTATTGCAACACCTTGATTCTTTTCTTTTTCAGCCATTCTGTTGTAGATTTGCCTCACATTTGACTCTAAAATACTTTGGTATACAGAGGAGTTCATTGTCGACTCAATGACTGCAAGGTGCCCAGGTCCTGTGGCTGCAAAACAAGCCCAAATCATCACCTCTCCACCACTGTGCTTGACAGTTGGTATGAGGTGTTTGTGCTGATATGTTGTGTTTGGTTTTCACAAAACACAGCACTGTGCATTATGACCAAACATCTCCAGTTTGGTCTCATCTGTCCAAAGGACATTATTCCAGAGGTCTTGTGGTGCAGCTGTGCAAACCTAAGCTGTGCTGCCATGTTCTTTTTAGAAAGAAGAGACTTTCTACTGACAACTCTTGCAAGCAAATCATACTTGTTCAGTCTTTTTCTAATTGTACTGTCATGAACTTTAACATTTAACTTACTAACTAAGGCCTGTAGAGTCTGAGATGTAGCTCTTGGGTTTTTTGCAGTTTCTCTGAGCATTGCATAATCTGACCTTGGGCTGAATTTGCTGGGACATCCACTCCTGGGAAAATTGTGGCATTGTGTTAACACACACCTGAAGGCTTCAGACAAGCAAACTGCCAAAACTTCTGCTTTTATAGAGGTGCTCACACTTGCTGAAGATCATTTATTCAAGTGCATTTGATTAGCAGCACATGGCTGCTACTTACCCTCCTAATTCCTATGGAAGCAGTAAGAGTGGACTTTTTCAGAGGACTGCATAGAGTCCTGTGAAAACTTTCTTTTTCACATGACTGTGCATACATTGTGGTTTTGGCAAACAAAAAGGCAATTCTAAACCTGGACTGCTGTGCATTGACTAAACCTTTGTTAAAATATTCATCAAGGCTACAGTAAAATAGCTCCATGCCTAAGCCTGAACAGATCTAAAGAGACTGTCTAATCCCATCAAATTTAGGAAGTTACACAGACTTCTAAGACAGCAAGAATAAATGGGTTTTAAGTCTGGATTAGAAAATCCCAGGTGGGGAGCTTCTTTCAGAGCAGTTGATAGTTGATGCGAAAAAAGGGGGCAGGGTAAAGAAAGAGCTCTAGTCTATGTCTTGAGAATTTCCTTCTTAGAAACAAAGAGGCCTGACTACTGTGTTAAAAGGTAAAAGAATGCCAATCTACTATTTCATATGTAACATTTAGCCTTTCGTGTAAGGGAAGACAGTGCTAGGAGGCAAAAACTGGAGAAATATATTCAAAACTATGAGTCACTAGAATTTGTGCTGTGCTATTATAAACAAACATGTTTTTTTTTGTTTGTTTGTTTGTTTGTTTTATAAACATCAGGGCAAAAAGGAACAGGAAAAAAAATCATTAAAATGGATTATGCACGCATTAGCATTTAGCAAACTTTACAAGCCATGCTCCTGTTTACTCTCCACCATAACACGTGTCTGTTGATGTGTATGTACAGCTGACTGCTCTGTCTCTGCCATCCTCTTGGTGTGAAACAGCCAATTAGAGGCTGATTGGGTGAAAATGAACAGCAGACGTGGAGGACACGGAGGGAAATTGGAGAAGAGGTTGTTATTAGTGGCAGCGGGAGGAGAAAGACGAAGAAAATGGGATATACATTAAACAAAAGAACAGCAAAGGAAAAAGACACACTATTTTATGAAAGAAAGAAAATTAATTGGACAATCTATAAGAATCCAGATCTTTCTTTCTATGTGGCTGTGGCGTTATTAATCAAAGTCAGACAGCTGAATGAATTATTCTTTGAGAGTGATAATAAATGATGAGGGAGAGTGTGTCCAGTCCTCTCTGTGATGGGAATAACCCCTCCTCCACTCAGAGAGTGCAGTGCTTCTGCACTAGTCAGTTACTTATGGGAGCCATCATTACTACACCCACAAGCACAAGATAAATGATGATAGCTGTTTACCGTCACAAAGCACTGTATTGATGTATTATCAGGTGATGAATAATTAACACTGTACTCTCAGGGAAACAGGGAGGCTTCTCCATGTAAAAATAATTAAGTACTAGATGACATGTTAATGTTGCACCACTTTGGTCCAGGCTGAGATATCTCGGCTCAGCTACTGGATGGACTGGCACATACATTCTTTGGTGATATTTATGTTTCTCAAACCCCGCCTTTTCAGATATGACTGCCATAGTTTGTTTGGATTTCCACAAAACTTTGTACTAAAACTCATGTCTACCTTGGGATGAACAGCAACATTATCCTTCATTTGGGATCATAACTGTGTTCACCTGATGAATTCTAGACCAGTGTTCACTCTCTTTTACTCTCTTTCACTAGTGTGTCTTTAGCTGCTGAATGCTCTGCTGTTCACCAGCTGGTCACTGACTTTGCCTGTCTGCCATTTGGTGCTGGACAGACAGAGTGGTGTTTTTTTTTTTTTTTTTAATTATTTATTTTGTTTGCTTGGCTACCTTTCATTTAGACTTCCTGAATAGGTTAATCTAATAATTTTTCTGGCCGTGTGGTCCAATTGTCTAGAAATCAGGTGTAGCAATACAGCATAATTGTACTGTATAATTACCTTAAAAAGAATCTTTTTGGGATGAAGTGTAATGCAACATGCAGCATAAGGCATCAGTAAGACCATGGAAGTCCTCGACTTCGTCCTCTCAAACGATGATCTGCAGAAATGCACACAAAGCTCTCTAATCTGCTCTGTGTAACCAGTGATGAATATGGATGAGCATATGAATATAGATGAGAAAAAATAAATTAATATTGATGAAGGCCATGCCTCCTCTCTCTGACTGATGGTGTGGGCACACAGAGTGGAACCAATCAGTCATCATAGAGGAACCACATGATTGGCAGGCAGATCCATTGCTCTTTTCAGTATCTCACAAGACGACCTCAGGGTGTGTGGGTAAGTTTTTAAGTATACATAGATGCTCGCGTCCTTGTATGGTGTAAAAGTCATAGCGCACTCTTGGCTGCATTTATAAAACATTATTTTGCACTGAACTATCTGTAGTCTCAGTAATTATTAAGCACTGCTTCTTGCACTGGTTAATTTGAAAATAGAATATAATGAATGCATCCACCCTGACAAACTAATGACATTGCTGCAAAATGGATTGCTGGGATTATAAATTACATGTAAAACAAGTACATGTATTTTCCCTAATGGTTTTATTGTCATACTGATTAAATTGACTCCAGAGCTCAATGAGGCATGCCAGTCAAATGGCAGATGCATTACGGGGTGAGGTCGGAGTTCAAAATTCCTTACTGGTCTAATGATTAGACTTTACAATATCAGTGATAGTGGATACCTGACACTAATTTGATCTTTTCAGTGTCACAGACTCAGTTCCCTCAGCTTCAACTTCACTCTCAAATGAAAAACCTCACAGAGGATGAAGCCTCTCAGTGCTTCGTTAAAAGGCTAATGCAGCGTCTCCTGTACCTACAGCTGTGGGATCATTTACCGGCTCTTTACCTTGTGCTTCTCCCCATTTACCCCAAGCCTCCCATTCCAAGTAATGAGTCAGTAGCCTCCAGCAGCTGCTTGGATTACACTGTTCCCCGACCATCTGTAGGGTATCGACTGTTTAGCCCTTGATCTCTCTAAGAGAGAAATTAATCTTGGTCAGTGCTAAAATGCCACATGGACACCCACAAACTATTGTATTAGTAAAAAATTCACAGTCAGTTCAAGGGCTCTTCTTTAAATGACTGAGATACATATATGCCATTAGAGAAATATGACTTTTATGAATGCTGACCTGATGCACACAGACAACATACACCAACCAGGGATTTCAGTGTCTTCTTTTACAATGTTACACACCTAAACTATTGGTTATTTATGTCATTAATTAATTATTTTTTGCCCTTTAAAGATTTTTATGACATTTCACATCCATCTAACAGCACCTACGTTCAAATTAGATCTTATTCACTTAAAAACGATTTTAGGCTTTGTTAAATGGGTACTCTTCAACAATGAAAACTTTAGTAGAGTGCTAAATTCAAAATCCAATAAAAATCATTTTTAGAAATCTAAACTGGCAGAACACCTGACACTAAATAGCAAATGTAGCTAATTTATTTCTTTATTTTTTCCAGCTGACATAACAGAAATAAGAAATAAGCCAATATGTTTCTGTGCAGGAACCGTGAGCTATTTTTACTGTAAACTATAGCTTTCCCCCCTATATCTCACAGAGACAAAAGATGGGCATAGCCATCAGTCACATTAGGAAAGCCACACATTGAATGTTTTTTCCCCTCACCATCTTGGTATTTTGAAATCTGACATGACCAGTGAGGATCTGACAGAGGAATACTCAGTATAACCTATTATAGTATTAGTATATACCATTAAAGCAACACAACACATTAAAGCATATCCTGCTTTAAAGAAACATTAAAGAGGATCAGAACTGAACATCATGTTCTATTGTGTGAGACATTTAACTAGTGACAGAGGCCATAAACCCATCAGAAAATGTTCTTTTATACACAGTCTATGATATTTAGTCTTTATACTAAGTTAACCTAACCCGCTAGCATTTTTCATACTGAATGGATACACATGAGAATGATTCTGATCTCATCTTTGTTAAATAAATGTGTATTTCCCAACATTCCAAACAATTCCTTTAAACAAGCTTTTGGTATTTGGTCTTAGCTGCAGATTTGTCAGCTGTACGTCCATGATGCAAATCTTCCGTTCCACCACACCCCAAAGGTGCTTTATTAGAATGAGATGGTGCTAAGGGACCCAAAGTGTGCCAGGAAAATATCCCCCACACCATTACTCCAGCCTGAACCATTGGTACAAGACACTATGGATCCATGCTTACATGTTGTTTATGCCAAATTCTGACCCTACCATCCAAATGTTGCAGCAGAAATCGAGACTCATCAGACCAGACAATGTTTTTCCAATCCTCTGTTGTCCAATTTTGGTTAGCCCATGTAAATTGTAGCCTCAGTTTCCTGTTCCTAGCTGATAGGAGTGGCTGGTATGGTCTTCTGCTGCTGTAGCCCATCAGCGTAAAGATTCAATGTGTTGTGTGTTCAGAGATGCTCTTCTGCAGACCTTGGGTGTAACAAGTGGTTATTTAAGCTACTGTTGTTTTCCTATCTGCTCAAAGCTGTCTGGTCATTCTCCTTTGATCTCTGGCATCAACAAGGCATTTTCACCCAGAGAACTGCCTGGGTGCTGTTCACTGGATATTTTCTCTTTTCTGACCATTCTCTGTAAACTCTAGAGATGGTTGTGTGGGAAAATCTCAGTAGATCAGCAATTTCTGAAGTACTCAGACCAGCCTGTCTGGCACCAGCAACCATGCCACATTCCAAGTCACTTAAATCACCTTTCTTCCCCATTCTGATGCTCGGTTTGAACTTCAGCAGGTTGTGTTGACCATGTCTACATGCCTAAATGCACTGAGTTGCTGCCATGTGGTTGGCTGATTAGATATATGTGTTAAGAAACAGTTGAACAAGTGTACCTAATGAAGTGGCTGGTAGTGTATAGGAGTATAGCCCGGTGAGTCACATTAAACTATGCGTTTATGTAAGCAAGAGAGTGAGAGATGCCAAATCTTTGGTGAAAATGGCTTAAAATCATGTTATCTGGATGAAAAAGAAAGTGCTACTTCTCTAAATCATAATTTATTGTACAAATTTACTCACTTTATGTTGTTTTCTTCTCTAATCTGACATAAGCACAATATGAAACATTCAGTGATTAAGCTTGCAGAGATTCCAGATAAGGTCAAGTATCTGGATTGTCAACTTTATGCTGCTGCTGTCAAGCTTTCTCTTCCTAGAGCCTCTGACATATCCGCAGTTGCAGGAATCCTGTGACAAGTGTGATGGCGGAAATGGTGACATGTACTGTATCCATGCTGTCAGTGCAGTTGTGTGTGACATTACCCTAGGGCAAAGTATGTATGAAAGAGACACTAAAACCACCAATGTCCCTGTTATACACTGTAGAGAATCTGGGCACTGAAAGAGATAGTCCACAAATTATGAGTGAATAGCTAATTAGAAGCCATTGTGCACATAATTGGCGAATAATTTGTGGCTACCCAAAATAAAATGTTACATGATCATCTCTGGGGAACATAATCGGCTTATATGGATGAATCTTCTTTTGTACAAACCCCCTCTGAAGGCTTTTAGCCTGCCAGAGGTGGTGTCACCCGGGGCTGCACATTTGTGTTTCTTTTCTGCTTTACAATACACACAGAAAGTACAAAATGCGTACAATTAGCGCGAGATAGATGGCTCTATCATAGGCATATATTAAATGGGAATAGCACACAGAATGTTGTAAATGAGATCATGGATTAAATTTTTTAATTGGTAAATGGGCTCTAAATTCAGACTTGAGTGTAAGCTGGTAGAAAAGGATAGATATTTTAAAAGCGAGAAACTGCATTCTCAGGCCCCATAAGTTTTTTCCTCTGTCTGCACTGTAGAGCCAATTAGTCAGATGGATGTGCAGTGTTATCTTCACTCTGGCTCATCTCCACTACACAGTCACACAGCCCCTGTAAACTACTGTGGCCGAATAGGCCCAGATAAGATCAGTAATAAAGAGCCACCATGCTGATATTTCTGCCATCACAGCAACTAAAGGAGAAAAACCAAAGGTTACCATCTCATACTCTCATCTAATCATATCACTTAGTACTGGAACGTTATTGAATACGCAATAAAATGCTTCTGTAACCTCTACACTTTCATTTCACTCTGCGTCTCATATTGAAAGTAAAGTACTGTATCTGCTAATATTCGATTCAATTCAATTTCAATTCAATTTTATTTATATAGCACCAATTCACAACAACAGTCGCCTCAAGGCGCTTTATATTTTAGGGTAAAGACCCTACAATATTAGACAGAAAAGACAGAAAACCCCAACAATCAGACGACCCACTATGAGCAAGCACTTGGCAACAGTGGGAAGGAAAAACTCCCTTTTAACAGGAAGAAACCTCCGGCAGAACCAGGCTCAGGGAGGGGCAGCCATCTGCCGTGACTGGTTGGGGTGAGGGGAAACAAAAGGGAGCAGAGGGAGACAGGACAAAAGACACACTATGAGAGAGAGCCAGAGTTTAATAATAACTAATGATTAAATGCAAGTGGTGTATAAACACATGGAGAGTGAAAGGAAGTGAATGAAGAGGAAGTGCTCAGTGCATCATGGGAAGCCCCCAGCAGCCTAGGCCTATTACAGCGTAACTAAGGGATAGTTCAG
>VUQI01024055.1:8876-23964 GCA_015106735.1 Paratilapia polleni
AAATCTGTAGTAATCATTACACTCAATAAGCCAAATAAGAGGAGTAAACCAACCCAAACACAGTAACAATAGAGGCAACTGTCAGAAAAAGAAATATAAAGAAATTAAATTTCTTAACAATATTCTTTCTACTTCCTTTTTAGCATCCTTAAAATTGCCTAATACACCAGGCACCAAAAAAACAAACAAACAAACAAACAAAAAAAAAAAACAAAACAAAACAAAACAAAACAAAACAAAAAAAACTCCAACCAAATACAACCAAAAGACAGTGCATGCTCAGCTGAAATCCCTGTCAGGGAAGATAAGAGGGGCAATGAGGGTCCAGAGGTAGAGCCCGAGGCCCAGCCAGCTGGAACTCATCTTCACCCAAACAGCTGGCATAGTGCTTTGCATGGCCTGGGTGGTGGTATCTGGTCTGTGGGAAGACACAGAGAGAAAAGTAAAAGTTTAGCTTATACCAACTGAACCTACCACATGTACTGAAATTCATCTATCTGGTGGGTGAGGTTCTTCTAAACTGAGATGATTCATGAAACTGGCATTTAATCTTGGATGAAAGAATGAAGAACTTTCAGGTGAAGTAGTGTGCCCTCTGGTGGTTGTACTGGAGCCTGCCAGAACTTTTGGCCATCTCATAAGCATAAAACAAGTTTAATTCTTTGCTTTTTTGGATCTTTAAATACTTAAAATTCTCAGCTGGTCACTAAGGAGCTCCACTGCTATTGTGCCTTGCTTACAAGCAGCTAAACGCGAGTAATTCATGAAGGTTAAATTCTGAATTTTAACTTCATCTGTCACAAGTCTAACTGTCTCACATTTGTACCTGCTGTTTCATGTCTGTCAGTACTTACTTGTACCAGTTGGTAAGAGTCATCATGATGTACAGAGAGGCCAGGCAGAGGTGGAAGTGGAAAAAGGAGTAGCTGTAAGTGACTCTCTCCTCCTCATTGTCAACGGCCCTGCGAATGCCGTCCTCTCCCACCACACCCTCTCCACCTGACCCTCCACCCTCCTCTGTCTGCATCAGCTTGTTTACCTGGGTGTTACTGGATGAACGGATACTGTGGGAGAGACAGAACAAGCCAGTTTAACAACATCAAATACAAGTGTAAACAAAACAGAAAATCCTATTTGCTGGCAATGCCAATCTTACCTGGCATAGAGAGTACAGAAGAGGAAGATGATCAACCCAACAATGCCCTGAGCATCCCACCACTGCACCTGTCCTGGGGAACTGCCGCCAGATGGTTCAGTGGTGCTGACGTTTGACACCAGACCCAGCAGGCTGGGGTTACAGTTACGATCTTAAAGATGTAACATATACAGAGGACCAAGCAGAAATTGTACACACATTATATAATGTTTAGAAAAGCAAATTATTATACAGTGAGCCTGTTTGCAAACTGACATGTACATGAATTCAAGGATTTGACTGTAATGCCAATAGACCTTTTTTGGTTCTTAGGCAACTTCCAGCACTGAAGATGCAGCAAACACCTTAAACGGATCAAAGTGATGCATTTTCTGTTTACTAAATACACTTTTGTCCCTTAGATTTTTATTAGATTAGAAAACAGTTTTCCTCTTAACAGTGCTTCTTTCACTTTAGTGTTTTCAAACTGTTTTTTTGGGAAAAAAAAGGGGAAAAAAAGACTTTCGTTTACCGGTCCATATTGTGTTATTACATACCCAGTTGCTGTTATCTAGCAAATATTCTTTGAAATGGCAAGGAGGATTCATGTCTTTTCAAAGAACACTGACATCCATCCAATTCTATGCAGGTAGCTGAGATGCATTTTCAGTGTCGTGTCAGTGGATCTAACATGCCTACGTTTTAACATAAAACTAACACTAGTCAGCACAACACTGCCCATTGTGGCTATTCACACGGGAAAGGCAGATCACATGGAAATGAGACATGGAGGGTGTGCTAACTATTAGCAAAAAAAACAGCTCCTCGTTCATTACGAGTGCCAGGCAAAACTCACCTTTAAAATAAAAATGCTGCGGCAGATAAACAGCAAGTACTTACATTAGATGGAAACAGTATAATCACAAATGAGCATGCAACTAAAAGCTATAGAAGAGTTTGATTTGAGACATCAGGAGACTCACTTGGATTGTTGGTCATTGCAGACCAAGTGACATACATGGTGTAGAGGGAGATGAGGGAAGCCTGAAGCAGACCCGAGTATGGCTGAGCTTGCTGTAAATGAGAGAAAAAATGTGCAGTTATTTTCCAAGCAAACATTTTAATGGCAGGAAAATATAAAATCACACAGCTGCTTTGAAAGGAAGGTTTATTTAAGTGTTTGGATGTACTAAGTGTTTCTGTCAAAACCTCAGCAGAGACAGGGAAAAATTACTCATTCATAAAAGGTGAGGAAGAATATTTTGTTTGTACTTTTCCAAATCAAATTTTGCTATTGAGCAACAGCAGATGATGCTATTTAAACCTGACCGAAAACAAGGCCATATTCACACTCAGACAAGTAAAAGTGATCATGCCATCTTTCTCTAAATAGGTTTCAAATCAACACTGAAAAACCAAAGTAAACAAACAATACAGTATTATTATCTTATAGTATGTTCATGTAATATTATGACAAAGGAAAATACAAATCAGTGACATCACCTGCACTGAGTGACTGTGTATACTGACAGATGACAAAGAGTGGTGGACATGACTTAAAGGTACTCATTGTAAATTAGTTTACAACCTTCCCAAATTAGCTAAAGATACATAATGTGAAGAAACAACTGCTATGAATTTATGTACAAAACATCCATGTATCGGGATAAAAAGATATCAACTGAACTTAAAAATAGGTCTAGAGCGTGCTTTTGTGATAGACCAGCTTGTACCACAACACAGTGTAGCGAGTCAGAGTAGCAACCAGTCTGCCACTCCAGCATGACAAGAAGAGGAAACGCTGATGGAGAGGCAGCTATGAAAGGTCGAGTATTCTAGTAAATGGAGCAGCAAACTGTGGCTGAAGCACTTGGAAAGCAACCCTTATTACTACCAGCACTAATTCCTGGAAAGAAACCAAGCTTGGCTGCAGAGAAAACAAATAATAACAGCAGCAGCAACACAAGAGTAAACATCTGAGTTGCTTTCCAGCACTGGTTTCCGCCAGAAAACCAGTTAAGCCCAGTGTCTGCGACCGGGGGATGGGGGGATTATCCTGCAGATGATTAATGTATTGCTGTCTGTTAGCTATGAAGCTACCTGTATGGCACAAATGAAATATGTGCATAGGTATAAGTAGTTGCCACATCTCTGCAAACACAGTGGGTGAGAGAAAAAGAAATGAGCTAGAAAGCACCAAATCATGGTTAGCTGAGTTTACACACAGCAATGGATGATGTAGCCTAATGTAATTGATTAGAACACAGGTATTAGCTGAACAGGTAATTACAATTTTCTTTAAACTCATTAGTTTTTCTGAGTTGGTTTTATATGCGCAGGTTAGCAGGCCAAGTAGGGAGGTTAACCTAACAAGCATGTCTTTATACTGTGGTAGAACATGCAAACTGAACTCAGAAAGGCACCAGGCGACCAGAAAGTTTGAACCCAGAACCTTCATGCTATAAGGTTACAATGCTAACCCCTGTGCCACCCCAAACTCAGACCAATACTTAACTTTTCTGTTTCTTACTAGAGGGGTAGGCAACAACACAAAACCTTTCTGGTAAAACACTCTTCCCTAGTGGTTCAAATTTTAGTTACATTTTACAAATTGTGATTACAATAAGTACATTTAACCTCTTACAGTTACTGCAACATGGAATTCAACATTTACATGTACGTTCCCACATTTGTACCTGTATCTTCGGTAAGATGGAAACAACGGAGATGATGATGCAGAAGATAAGATTGAGGCTGATGAAGACTTTGTGCTCTGTGCAGTCATCTGGCTTTGTATAGTAAATGTAGAAAAGCACCACAGCAGCGATAGCCAGTGCATAGTGGAGGACAGTGAAAGACAACAGCCCTGGAATTTACATGAATACACAGTAACATGAATGGCAATATAACAGAAGTATTATAAAAAAAAAACATTTGAAATTGACTTGGGCAGCAGAGAAGCTCTGTTTGATCTTGCCACAATGCCAGAAATGTTAGAAACCAATACAACTCAATTTTCAATACCAAATTAGACCAAAAATGTCCCGGTCTATTGAATTTAAATATTATGTGTGCTACCATTACAAAAAACTCAAACCGGTGTCAAATGTGTACCTTTTTTAAGTGAATGCTTTACCTGCAAACCAACATTTGTTGTTCCCATTTTCAGCATTTTCTACCCAGGCTTTGTTCCAGGAGTGGGCAAAGTCAATGAGGAGAATGAGCTGTATTAGAATGAAGATAAAGGATCCCACCAATCCGAAGTAAAACCACACTGTGAAAGGAAAAGGAAAAGACAGAGCATAGACTGTAATCATAGTGTTGAACAGGAATATGTATATTTTCATTATTACTTCAAGAGAAAGACACAGTGCATTGCTGTTTCTTTGAATTTTGAAGAGACAGATGTTAGTACCATCATGAAATGTTCCATCAGGGATGAAAAAGGCTCCCACTGTAATTCCAACCAGGATCAGAAATTTAAAGAACCAGAACCTGGGAAATGAGGATTTACAAACACACCATAAGTACATGAGCCAGACAAAAGTATTCCTCGTGCCTCCATCCCTGAACCCTTTTTGTGCAATACAACAGAGCTCTCACCCATTTTGAACAGCTGCGCGTGGGTCTTTACTGCTACGGACACGGATCATGATCACACAGAACAAAAAGAAGAAGCAGGTCATGGCAAAGCACATTCGATACACAGACTTGTACCCCACGATGACATTACAGTCAACCTGGTTTTCAACAAGAGGTATTGCAGTTCCTCCCTTGCAAAATCCTGGGATCTGTGAAACAGATGAAAGTCAGATGAAGCAAGTTTGCAATTAGGCTTATCTAAAAAGTAATAAAAACTATGGAAACCATGGATCAGTAACCAATGAAACTGTTACGGGTTTTCAAACGTACCACATTAAAATTCCTGACTTTTTCCAGTTTGCATCGCACTTTTCACAGTTTCACTACCGCTTAGTGAGTAGCTGGTGAGTGTCTGTAGACAAGTTGCATTTTCCACACAAACTATCACGGTAATTTGCTAGTGACCAAAGCAATCGTAAGGAGGTTTTCGGTGCAGCACCTTATACCTCTTTGCGATCAGTTTCACGCTAGTGACTGCCATTAACCTCCAGCCAAACACACACTTTCCCCTAGCCACTGGCGTTTACCAGGGAGTTGTTGACCGGTCTCTAGGCCTGCGTGAATGGAGCTTTAGCAATCGATTTCACAGCAACCACTCGCAACCGGTTGGGGAATACATATTTTTCCCCTTAGGACCAGTGGTTGCCAGATGGTTGCCGACAGGTCTCTAGGTCTGTGTTACTGAGGCCTAAGTTTTCATCCAAACAATGCCATTGATCCTTGTATATTATGACAGTATGAATATTGATCTTACTTTGCGGAGCTGCGTTTCCATTCCAGGAAGAATCATGATGACAGACACAAAGGTTCCCAGCAGCAAAAAGAAGGAGAAAACCAAGCGGGTGATGGTGGAGTTATTCGAGGAAGGACAGCAGCCACACAAAAGACATGGTGCTGAGCCACACAGACAAGAGGCCTGTGAGGGATGGAGGGGAAGGCAAACAGGGAGGATGGAATAACAAGGTGTTAAAGCTTTGGGCAAAATAGGGTTAAAAAGTCAGACAAGAGCTAAATAAATGTCACCTGCTTAAGTGTAACAAACAGGCACTCAAACAGGTTATCTTAACTACTGTGGTGATAAATTATTAAAGTGGACATGAAACACTACATGTATTAAGTCTACTGGACTGTTTAGAGTAGGTATCCATGGTCTAAATTAGGCTTAATACGTGTAGTGTTTCATGTCCACTTTAAACGTTCCAGTGGCAAATATTTAATAGATACATGTAATATAAGATTCACATCTCTGACTTAAACGCCTAATACACTTTAAAATCTACTAGCATGAACCTATGGTATTTAGAGTTTGTCAAACAAACAAACAAAATATCTAGAGCATAACTCCCCTCCCTAGATTTTATTATGTCACCGAGAAAGACTCCACCTTTATCAACACAGACTGAGCAACCATGTTTAAACGGTTGAACCAACCCTGCAGTTGTTTTATCGGTCTGACAAGGAGCTGTTGCCCTAAGAAGACTAATCAAATCACATGCCTTTCGTTTATTGTGTCAGTAACTCGGTAGCTTTAAATATCAAACGTCACTAACTTTCCGTTTTAACAATAATATGCAAATGGCCTGTTCAGTTCTGACTAGCTTGTCACGCTAACTTCCTTAAATTTAGCTATAGCGTTGTGTGTGTCGAGTACTGCGGGATTTCACAAGTTACAGTTATTACCAGTTAGCTATAGTAAGCGGTCTTACATTTGTGGTAGCTATCACATACTTAACGTTAGCACCAATTACTAACGTTACTCTTAGTTTAACCTGACGGTGGGAGAGTAAACCAGAGCCTTCCGGAAATTATCTAAACAGACACTGACATGAGCTACTTACACAGCTGGCTAAAGAGCACAACGCCAGGCAAGCTCCCATTTTGACATAGACTGCTGAAATTTATGGTTACGTTCCGAAGGCTTTCGTGCTCCTCTAACCTGTTAAAAAGCTACTATGGCAGTCGGAAGTTGCTTGACAGGTTTTCAAAATAAAAGCATAAAGCAAACGTCAAGCTACGTAATTGTCTGTAGATAGTATCAACCAATGACTGTAGAAAACAGTAGAAAACTGTTGGAAATCTTTAGAAAAAACTGTTAAAAAAAAAAACAACACAAAAAAACCTGTAAAAGTGTAGAAAATCTCTTTATACAGTCATTGGTAACAACCCCCGAACTGGGACATAGCTACAGACTATGATATGTTCCCTATACGAAAGACCTGAAATGTGCCCAAATACTCATAGATTCTTAGTATGATTAAGAAGAAAAGAGTGTTAACCACAAGAATTTTCCCGTATTTAGTCTGATGCATTCTGAAGAGTTTTGCCAGTCCAAAACAGTTTGCAAAGAAGAGTGTATAACAAGACAGTAAATGCAGGGACTTTGAAACCTACCATCTGTCCTCTCCCTCAGCAGGAGCTCACTGTCTGCTGTTTAAAAGTACATGAATAGAAAGCCAGTCAGGTGCTGGCAGAAGCCTCGTTAAAGTCCCTGCTGTTGTTGTATTATTAGTTCATCGGCACAGCAGGGAACTAACAGGGATGGAGTTATTAATAGTGCATTTAATATAACCTGCAACATGGAAAATTTAGGTGCCAAATACTTAAATCTCTTACAAGTGGGAGTACTGAGAAATGGTAGATGGCAGACTAAGTAAACCTAACCAGCTAACACACAGCCAATACACTGCCTTACACAGACCCCAGCTCTTATAATTAGTATAAATATACTGCCTTTTTCTCTATGAAACTACAGTTAATGCATGGTTCTTTAAATAAAGAAACATTAAATCTAAAATCTGCCTAATTTGTTACTCTTTTATAAACAAAAAGCATATTGCTTAAAATCACGTTTTTTAATAATATTACCATATCAATGTCACAGCGCTTAACATTATTGTAAGGTTAATTCCTCTATCCAACACTAGGCTGCAGCATTAACCAGCAGTTTACACTACACTCTTTCAGTTAAAGAAGCTCCCATGACATAATCCCTACTTGTTCTTGCACAGTGGAAATATTGTACACACATTTCATTATACAAGTAAATAAAGTTTCAAAGTACAAGTGATATTACACATCCATAAATGGAGAGAGTTTATGCACAGGAATCATTCTCTGACATAAGCAGTCAAACACTATCAGCTAGTTAAGGATAAATAAATACAGGCAGGCTGTTTGCAGGGCTCAAGTGATTATATGAAGAATGTCTGCCGATCTATCCAACGCATGCGGTTGAAATCTGTACTAAAATAAATGCCTATAGTTGCAAAGGTGTTTTTCTCAGAACCTTACAAGCTCCTGACGAGGTGAATCAAGGTCAAAGAGAGCTAATAAATCATGAAGAAAGAGATACATCAGCAGTAGCCCTTTGCTCCTTTCTTGGCGGGGGTAATTTTAGTTATTTTAAAAGTTATAGGGACTTCCGTGTCAAGAGAAAATATAAAAACATAAGTTATGATGAATCTATAATATGCAGTAAAGTGCATAATTCTCCTAATGTGCTACCTGCCACTTGTTTCCCATTAGGAATCAGTCTCTTTATTTTCATTTTTTAAAAGTGCAGGTGGGTGATTGGGTGCTTTTTTATGTACAACCTCTGTCAGCTGTTGGTCATAGCAACTTACCCCTGTGACTCTTCTATAATGACATCTTTGTTCTGACACTGGCAGGCTCACTTTGTTGGCAGCTGGTGTCTGTCTCTATTTTATTGTTCATAGGATGGAGCTGCCAGGATTACAACTTCCCTCTCATCCATCACTTCTCCTTCATCACTCACTCCAAGGAGTTTTTCTTAGTCTTTCTCTTAAGCAGGAGCTGCAAAAGACATGAAAGAAGAAAAACGTTTTTGTCTGTTTTTGTAAAGGTTTTGTTGTTGCATCTTGGAAAGGTGATATGCACACTGGAAGGTGGTATTATAACAGTAAATGAATGAATGCATTTGCTGTGTTACACCACCATATTAAACACAGGAGTTAAAGACAGAAAAAGAGCAGAGTTAGTACGCTGTGAGGTTGTCTGGAATCAGCAGATACCTTGCAGATGGCTATATTTCATAAACGAGTCCATTACTAGTTAAATGACCCTTGAACTTTAATATTCTTTTGAGGTATGATGAAAGTCTCCATTTATTTTCAGCTACCATTAACAGTGACAGAAAAAAATAGGTGTTCTCAAATGGCCCGTAGCCTGTTTTTCCCATAATGAATTACTATATTTGATTTCATGTATTGCATCCCTGAGCAGCTGATCAGTTTTTGGTTTTGCGTCTAAGTGACAAAGTGAAACATACAGAGGGCTTTGTGCATCATCAGTTTCATAATGTTAAAAATGCATTTAACATTAATTTTATCACCTTGATATTTTTGTAATGGGAAGACAGACCTCTGAACTAACTGAACCAAAACATAAATATGACTTTTAAGTAAGCAATATCTGTTATTTAACTTTAATTTGATGTTTAAGCCAATATGGAGGCTCAGTTTATGTTAGTGGAAATACTACTGTTAACACCTCAATAGCTTTCTATCTTTGGGATTTTATTTAGGCCAGAGAAAGAGAAAATAAACAACATAATTATATTAAGGAAAGAATTTGTTATTTTTGGAACTTATTGTTGTTATTAGACAGTGAGACCCCACATCAGGACAACATAAACAAATACAGGAGTTCCCTATGAAACACCGGCTGCACCATTTAAACCAATACTTACCTGCTAGCCCTATTAAGGATAACACTTACTTTATTTACTTTACTGCATGTTTATCATTATATATTCTGTTTATTTAAATGATTTAACTTACACAACGGTAGATTACCCATGGTTCTAGCCTTGTGTCTGTTATTTTTCTCGCCTCCTCTTTTTCCTGGCGCTCGCAGTGGTAACGCTCGCTGTGATTGGTGGATTTGGACCAATGAATGCAAACCTCACTGGTGACGTTTGGGGTCGGTGGGTTTTGTGCGCGAAGGTACAGATGTTGGCGGTTTGAATAGAGAGAAGAAGAAGGTGGCTGAAGTCTGCTCTTCAAGCTGAAGCACTTGACGGTGAGAACAATGGTCTCGTGCAAATGTTTAACCAGGCGTTCAGACCACTGCTGATAGAGTTTAAGCGTGTTTCGGACACTTTTTGAATCGTTTGGGGTTCTTATCAGCGTCACTGAAGTAAACTGTAGTGATTAATGGACTTAATTGTTATGGCCGCTGCACAGAAGCAAGATTTTAATGCATCAGAGTAGAAGAAAAAAAAGCATTTTTGAGACAGTTGCAAATGTTTTTTATGGTGTCTTAGGCATAGTTTTCTTTTTCCATCTGTCCATGCACTACAAGTTAATGAGTTAATTTACACATTTATTTTCTTTCTTTTTTTGTCATTGTTATGTAACGTTTATGGTTATCGTTATGGTTTGCTAGCATGTTTAGGGGTCTAGTAAGGTGTCAGGTGTTGTCCCTGTTTACAGTTTTTTTTTTCTTTTTTTTTTCTCAACTTTTAAGGTGGCGTTTTGTGCCTTTGTTTTCATTGCAAAGTCTAGTCAAAGAGATCTTGTGCTGCACTTCTCTTGCCCCGCCCCCGCCATTTTTGCAAGTTCCTGCAAAAATGTACATGCAACCCCCAGCTGTGGGCATACAAAATGAACACCTTTTACACCACGGGGGTCTTATAGCATTGCTTATCCACAGACACCTTTCTGTTGTGTTATCATTTTGTGCCTGGGGCATCAGAGAGGTGCAGAACTTGTTTTGCGTGACATTTAAAGTCATGTTGTGACTGGTAAATTAACAGATTATATAACGTTATAACTGTATAATATGCAACTGGTGCCTGTTGTATAATTAGAGTTAATGAGGAAAAGATGACTCATCGCATCCACAAGTGTGGCCAGTATTAAAATTAATTAACACAAGCATAGTTGACAGCTATGAAGTTTTCACCTGTGACTTGACTCAAAAAAAGATGGACAAAAACAAACCTAATTAACCACCTAATGATGCGTAGTCCCTATTGAAATTGCTCTGTTTTGTTTGTTTGTATTTTTCCAAAGACAGCCTTGACAATGAAATGTCAAAACATGAGTTGTTACCATGAGCTGCATTGACTGTGGAAGTATGTTGATGTTCTTCCAGTTGATACCAGTTAATATTGATGTCCTTTTTTTAATTTTTCCCTACAGTCGTATTAAAGACAGCATTTCTGCTAAAATGGCAAGCTGTGGAGGTAGGTATAAACTGTGTGAAATGGTCTGCACTTGTATTGTAGCTTTTATACCTTAGTGGTTCTACATTTTACAGTGTGTTAATGTGCTATGTATGACTGTAGTCCTTTGATGTTACTGCACAAGCCTGACTTGAACAACACTAAATAAAAGTCTTTGTTCTGTTGCATCTTGTTCTCATTGCTTCTTTGGAAATGAAAATTGCTGTGACACAGCAGTGATTATTGTTCTTTTCTGGCCTTCCTGACAAAGCAGTGACCCCTAAAAAGATAGTTGGCTTAACCTCCTTTGATTATCCTCAGGCTGACAATGAATCTCAGAAGAAGTACTATCTATCCTACAGTGGGTACTGGCTATAGTTGATCAGCTAACTTGTCTACCCGTGGTTAGTCCACACCTGGTTAATTAAATAGTTGGTATTTGAGTTTAGTTCAGTGTTATCCTTTACCTTCATATTTCCCTTAATTGACTGTCATTGTCCTAGTCAGCACTAACAAGTGTCCTGTTTTACAGACATCCAAGTGAAGGAGCTGAATAGGCGTGCATCAGGTCAAGCGTTTGAGGTTATCCTAAGCCCCACAACCCCAGATGCTAAGGTGGAATTTCCGTTGTCCCCAGTGAAGAAAAAGGAAACATCACTGGATGAGATTAAGAGGAAACTGGACGCTGCTGAAGAAAGACGCAGGGTATCTAGATTAAAAACATGAATTATGAACAGACACGAGGAGAGAAGTCTAGCACTTGTGTTTAGAATTCTGTAAATTGTAACAGCTGCCTTTTGTCTTTTTGTCAGAGCCACGAAGCTGAGGTGCTGAAGCATTTCGCTGAGAAACGAGAGCATGAGAAGGAGGTCATCCAGAAGGCCATTGAGGAAAACTGCAACTTTAGCAAGTTGGCACAGGAGAAACTAAATCAGAAGATGGAGGCAAACAAAGAGAACCGCACTGCTCGGATGGCGGCTCTCAATGAGAAGTTTAAGGAGAAGGTAGGCTCTCAGTGGTGGACCAACATCATCTTGTTTAACATTAAAAAAAAAAAAAAGACTCATGTTGTAATTCTTCTTCTTTTTTAACAGGACAAGAAGCTTGAAGAAGTGAAAAAGAACAAGGAGGCAATGAAAGAACGAGAGAATTAATTTCCTTTTGATCTGTAAAGCAGTCTTTACATCTCCAAAGATAAGCTGTATTTTTATAACTGACGCTTAAACCCATTTGATTGCTGTGTTACTTCTGATAATGCTGTTGAGTCCAAATTGGTTATACTGGTTAGATTAGGTCTGGATGTAGTCTGACCTTTCTGTTGTAGATTTCTCATTGGCAGCTGGTTATACTATCTTTTTTTTTAGAGGCATTTGCTGGTAATAAATTGGTCCTTCTACTTCCTAATGTTGAAATACATCATATACTGTTGTAAACTGTTGATAATGCTGTATGTTTGAGTAGACTGTGCGACACAGTCCCGCTGTTACACCATTAAAGTTTTTATCCGTTTTGGTCTTTTTGTACAATTTGGTGATTGACTTAATAATTAGAATTAAGATGTTATATTATCTCCATGCCATATGTAAGACTGCATGTTTAGTAAGACCCTTGTGACACCTGCTGACAGTTTTAAATGTTCACTGATTCTCAAAGGGTCCCAAGATAAATCTGAGGTCACCAGTTTGAAGAGAGAAGAAAGAACATATTGAATATGTAATGGAAAATTCAGTGACATATATGTCAATGAATTGTCTTCTCTAATTTTCACTGTTTATGATCCCTCTGCCCAACATAAATGAAAATAAGACTGGGAGTGAAATCTCACCAGTTGAATTGGTCACCAACAGTGAGGCTACAAACTATGGTAGGCATGTTACAGTGACGGAGCTTTATTTATGAGGTCACAAGCTAAACATGAATCAAGTAAGATTTTAAATCTCATCTTTGCTTGAATTTACTTTGTGAGGAAATTCCTGATTTATAGTTGTGCAGGTATGACCACACCTAAAACATAATAATGTATATTTCCATAATGCAAGCTTCTATTATACTAAGTTACCGCTAGATTCTAAACTTGATCAAAAACATCTCTTTTAGAAGATATCTTCTGGATGAAAGGCACTGTCTCACTCCACTGATGTGTTGATCACAGCTCAGTAAAGCCATGATTTTCACCAGCTTTTTTAAATTAAAAAATAACGACACAGAAGTAAAGAGAACTTCGGATTAACCAGTTTCCTCATGGATCATCAACTTCATCTTGTTGCCTATGAAAACAAGGCAAAGCTTTTTCACTAGAAGGAAAAGTGAAGGCTTTTTAGCACAGAAGAAAGGATGTATTCTTTGCATGCACTGGTACATGGTCTCTAACTTATCTAGCTCGTGCCAACAAAAATCTTATAATGAATAAGTTATGCATGCATTGTTCTTCTTTCAATGACTTTCAGTGAATCTGGGGGGAAAAGAAACAGAATTATAGTTAGATCCATAATTTGTTGGACAATGATACAATTTATGTAGTTGTGCATCTGTACACCACCACAGTGGATTTTAAATCAGACAGTCAAGATGTGATTGAAGTGCAGACTTTGAGCTTTAATTCAAGGGGTTTTTTTTTTACAAAGAATTTTCATGAACTGTTTAGCAATTACAGGCATTTTTATACAGTCCCCCATTTTCAGAGGCTCAAAATTAATTGGACAAACTAACATAATTTTAAATGTAAAGACTTTTTTTAATAATTGCAGTCAATGACTGCCTGAAATCTAGAACCCATGGACATCACCATGGGTGTTTCCTTCCTTGAGATGATCTGCCAGGCCTTTACTGCAGCCACCTTTAGTTGCTGCTTGTTTATGGGTCTCCCTGCCTTCAGTTTTAATAACCAAAAAGCTGCTCTGTTGGGTTGAAATCAGGTGACTGACTTGGCCATTGAAGAATATCCCATTTCTTTACCTTGAGAAACTGCTGGGTTGCTTTTGCAGTATGCTTTGGGTCATTATCCATTTGCACTGTGAAGTGCTGTCTGATCAGTTTTGCAGCATTTGGTTGAATCTGAGCAGAGAGTATAGTATGATACACCTACCTCCTCAAGAGTGTTCTTGATTTGGTTAGATGTTGTGAAGTTGCTTTTCTTAACTATGGAAATAAGTCAGTTGTTCTTTTCTGTGGTCTTTCAGGTCTTTTGGTGTTGCTGAGCTGACCAGTGCAATCATTCTTTTTTAAGAATGTACCAGACTGTTGATGTGGATACTCCTAAAGTTTTTGCTATCTCTCTGAAAAGTTTTATTTTTGTTTTTCAGCGTAATGATGGCCTCCTACACTTTCACTGACATCTCTCTCTCTCTCGTACTTAAAATTACAGTGAAAAGCTATAAAATACAAATTCTAAACTTTGAATCAACTTTGGTTATTATGTCTGCTTCATTTGTCATGAAATAATGAGGGAACAGACCTCACAATGCCATGAAATTTCTTGTCAGTCAATTGTCCAATTACTTTTGAGCCTCTAATAATGGGAGACTGAGTAAAAAAATAAATGGCTGTAATCCCTAAACAGTTCATGCAAATTTAGTCAAAGTTCAAAACAATCGCTATTTATTTTACTGCTGTAGTCATAGCCAAAGCTGCCTGAGATCACTGTATCCTTTTTCTTGATATGATCCAAGCTGAACAGTAGTAAGAAACTTACTGAAACGGGTGGTCTAGAGCAGTCTGAAGCCTGAGCTTTTTACCTCAGGGATTACTTGTACATACACTACATTGCCAAAAGTATTCACTCGTCTGCCTTCACACACATATGAACTTGAGTGACATCCCATTCTTAATCCATAGGGTTTAATATGATGTCGGCCCACCCTTTGCAGCTATAACAGCTTCAACTCTTCTGGGAAGGCTTTCCACAAGGTTTAGGAGTGTGTTTATGGGAATTTTTGACCATTCTTCTAGAAGCACATTTGTGAGGTCAGACACTGATGTTGGACAAGAAGGCCTGGCTCGCAGTCGCTGCTCTAATTCATCCCAAAGGTGTTCTATCGGGTTGAGGTCAGTCAAGTTCTTCCACACCAAACTCGCTCATCCATGTCTTTATGGACCTTGCTTTGTGCACTGGTGTGCAGTCATGT
>VUQI01024056.1:2623-20143 GCA_015106735.1 Paratilapia polleni
TTAAACAAAAAAAAAAAAAAAAAAAAAAAAAAAAAAGGAAAATCAAGGAATAAGGTTGCATATAAGGATCTATATTTAAGACCTTTTAGACCCTCCTACTATCCGCACACAGAGGTCTCAGGGATCTTCCAGGAACGGTGACACTACACAAATGACCACCACCATAGTGGTCATTACTCTAGCCAGTAATGAAAAGTTAATTTACAAAATGTAATATAAAAAATCAATGATGTCCTTAAGTCTGCAGTTTGAAATCTCCATTTTAACCCTCATTTCTCAGAGTATTGTAATCTGTATTCACATCATCTTGCTCACTATCTGCTACACACAGTACAACACATACAGGACTAATATGAGCCTCTTAAACTTCTTACAGCCTAATACTGTTTACAACTATGTGCTAAGGCCCATCAGAGGTCAAACCAGATCATCAGGACACACCATAATAATTGTAAATAATGTAATTATCTTGATAATTGTGAAAGTTTAAATACGTGTCCAAACTTATTTGTGATTATGAAACTGTAACACACAAGTTAAAGCTGGCCAGAACCACGTTCCAGCACCTTCAAGATGAGCAATTAAGTCTGATAGGCAGTTTGATGCAAAATGGACAGCAGCACAAGTCAGCTGACCAATGTCTGTTCACAAAGAAAACAAATCTGCTGGAGCTCTTAGAAATTATTAGGTGACTCATTTCTAATGCGAGTCCAGTTTTTCATACTGCACCACTACACCAGAACCTAGGGTTCCCCCACCTGCCAAATTCCACTTTAAACCCTGTATATAAAAGATATTTTCTGTTAGTGTTTCTTTGATGTTATCAAACACAAAAGTTAGAGATGCCATATACGACAGTCTAATGGTTTTACAGATATTCTGGGTGATTCAGTAATACATGAAAACATTCACAAGAGAGGTCACAGTTATGCTGGTGTGCTGCCTGATGCTGTTTCATTAGAAGTAGCAAAAGCTACATAAACACATCCATTGCCATAAAAGTGACTACCTACACCCATTTTTTTTTTTTTGGTTTGGTTGGGGTTTTTTTGTACGTTTGTTTTTTAAATTAAGAAGCAGTATCATTGTGGTATTTTAAAATGCTGTTTCATCAGCCTGAAACGCATTCGCTTTCTCAAATTACCTTGCGGCTGAGAACCCCTGGTCCAACATACAGTAAAGCTTATGTCAAGGATGGCTGTGTGGCAGGCAGGATGTGGACCCAAATGCAGAACTCTGAGACGGAACTAAACTCAAAAAAGCAGCTTTATTGCTGGAACACAAAAATTCTAAAAAATCCAGGGAAATAACTGAGAACAAAACCAACTCAGGAACCAGGCTAGGAAACATGGAGTACAGAACACATAGCTGTGAGGGACGACGCAACAAAGAACAGACGCAAACTCAGGGTTTAAATACACTGGTGGCTGTGGCTCAGGAGGTAGAGCAAGTCGTCTGCTAATCGGAAGGTCAGTGGTTCGATCCCTGGCTCCCCTAGTCTGCTCCCCTTGCGCAACCCCACGTTGCCCCCCGATGCATTCATTGGAGTGTGAGTGTGTGAATGTTAGTATTTAGCACTTAGTGTATGAATGACTGGGTGAATGTGGCATGTTGTTAAAGTGCTTTGAGTACACAGAATCTGAGTAGATAAGTACCAGTCCATTTGCCATTTACAGGTAATCAAGGTGGAGATGCAGCTCTGCAAGGAAGCAAAGCAGAATACAAGACACAGAGACAACAGCTTATCAAAATAAAACAGGAAGCAATACAACTGAACAGGGGCAAGAGAAAAAGTTGACACAGAGGCAGGGGAACAGAAACAAAGATGCAACAGAAGGAGGAACAGAATAGAAACACAAAGGGAACTAAACAATCCTCAAAGATATCAAAAACTACAACTGAGGACTCAATATACAAATAATACAAAGGAAACAAGGAATAAACTCAACCATGAATTCTAAACACACAAAAACCCAAAACCCTGGGACCCATACCCAGCTTAATGCTGAGCTTTCTGTTGAAACTGCTATTGACACAAATGATTGTTTGGAATAACTTTTAGTTGCCACTTTATGAGCTCACCTTGTGTCACATCATTTGGAGAGAGACCTGCTGCTGCTGCTTCACTCTCTGGCTGTTTCTGAAATTAAAGGCCATGCATTTCATGGTGTTAAGTTGTGCTAGGTAATTTTGGTAGATATACCAAATATTGGCTCACCATCTTTAAAAACTGCTGATAGCTAAACCATTCTAAACCTGTTAGTTGTGCTATGTTCACCTTTCTTTGGTTAAATGCTGACTTCCCTCAGTTTGCTCTCTCTCTCTGTCTCCTTTATTCCTTTTCCTTTTTGAAATGGTGCACAATGGGAGTCACAGAACATTTTAGTGGTGCTGTAAGACAAGTGGCGGCAAGTGCGGGATGGATTAAACCATTTTGCTTGATTTGCAAGGGATGAAAGCAGCATCAGAGAGCGTCCACTATTTTTTTGAATCAAGGTTCAGTCACCCAATAGATTTATTCGGGCTATTTAATTGTGACACTAATTACTTAGAAATAAAAACAAAAACAAACTTTTCATTCCAGGCTTGCAGGGGCCTATCCTGCCACTGGGGCCCTGGGTAGTCATCCCCACTTCTACACCCCTGGTCGCTGTTCGTTAATAGCACTGTACTGTATCTTAGCTTAGCCACATACCATGTGTCAGTTACAAATGTAGGTTATGTCTTACTTTTCTGTGGATCTGCAGTCTTGTTTCATGATTTTAACTGAGGTTATTTTGTGTATAAGGTTGTTTTTTGTTTTTGTTTTTTGATTGTTTAAAATGTAATTTTGAAACAAAAGAATAAAATCCTGTTCTTTCTTTCTACCTTTTAAGCCACCCCTATTCTCAGACTACAAAGTTTCTACTAAAGTTTCCTGAAAGTCTTCAAAGCATCACCAAACATGTCTGATTGAAGTGGTGGATTTAGGCTAAATCTGACCGGCAGGACATTCCACACACGCCTTCATCCCCTCTCTTGTGCTCCTGAGCTGGTCAAGTATTCGCTGGAAAAACCCAAATTGATCCCAAATGAGTGTGACGCTTGGGGATGTTGCTATGAGAGCTGGTGTTGGAATGAGTGGGCTCCTCCCCTCGGCCCGGACCATGTGGTTCCCATCGCCCCTGTTGCTGTGTTTTTGAGGGAGGTAGTAGAATACAGCTGCTGCCCGGTGGCTTTTCGGGATTTCTTCATTTTCAAGCCATTAGAATAGGCTGATTTTAACCGTGATAACGCTCTACATGGGCAAAAAGAGCTTCAGCTGCTTTTTGTCAGAACTAAAAGTAATTTGGGGATCCAGTCCCAGGGAAGGCTGCTCTTGACAGGTGCGCACAGTGCGCAGAGAGGATGGGTAGACGTGAAGCGGACAGCAGAGGCACAATGAACACCAGCAGCCGCTCCGAGCTAGGTTGCCTGCAGGACGGGGCATTCAGTAGCCACCATGGCGGCGAGCAGCAGACTCCCAGGGTGGACAGCCGTCGTGCCTGCAACGCGGAGAAGCGACAGAGAAACAAAGGCGGGGAGGCGATGGGCCAGGCATCGGCCGCCACAGCAGCGCCAATGGAAGTAAAGAAGCACCAGCACAAACACAACTTAAAGCACCGCTATGAGGCGATGGAGACTCTGGGGAAAGGCACCTACGGCAAAGTCAAGAAAGCGGTAGAGAGAGCGAGCCTGAAGACGGTAAGCCATACGACTGTCAACATATTCCATCATATTACACTGTATCAAGCTTCTCACAGCTGTGTAGCTCAAGGATACGTTATTTTCTAAACACAGAGTGAAACGTCATGATGGGATATCATGTTTATTAAAATGATTTGACCTCTTAACCTCATCTGTTGACCCTACAAAAGCCTTTAAAAAGTGTGATGTGATGCCCATGCTTTTACTTTCAACACCCTCCTTATGTGTCCCTGCTTGTGTGTTGCACTTGCTCACTGGTAATTAAATATTAATTTGGAGGTGGAAATAACTTCCTAGGGGGTGCTCTGTGTGTGGTAGAATATGTGTGGGTGCATTGATCCTGAACCAATTTCTGGCTTCTTGTGCTGCCAGGCTGAGATGGCTCTGGTCTGACTCACTCAGCAATTGAAGAAGGCGATAAAATAGCTACAATAGGTCTACTCCAGCAGGAGTCTGACCCCCTTCACCAGATACCCAGTGAAACAGACTTATACACACACACATGCACACCAACACACAGGCAGACATAATGGTATAACGTGTTTCTATTTAACTTTACATTCTGAATATCTAGGTTAAAACAGAATGTGGTATGAGATTAGTTTGAATAATCGTGGGTTTATGTCTGGTCGGACCTTAATCCCTCCCTGTGCTGTGATCTGAGAGGACAGGGGCCTCATCAGTCTCCAGTTCCCCTTCTGTTTTATTTTAGTAAACAAACACACTATAATAGGGATAATCCTTTTCTTTCTTTTTTTTTTTAAATCAGATTGTGGAAGTAAGACTTTCGAATTCTTCGGGCTGCTTCCACTGTGACTCTTAGACTTACATCCCTGAGAAAGAAAGACAGGGAGTGAAAGATAGCTAAGAGACTGATGGAAGAATATACAGCTAGAGGAAAGAAGCTATGTTGTGTGTGTGTGTGAGAGAGAGAGTGGGTTTTGTAGGACAAGGGGGAAAAAGCTGAATTCCTTGAGCCATTAGCTGGCACATACCAAGAATTCTTTGAAACAAAACAGGCATTATTTTTGGAAACAAGGCTAGCGGGCAATTTTGTGAGTGTGGAGGAAAGCATGAAGGAGGAAGAGGAGCAGGAAGAGAAGGCACTATCAGTGATGTTAGATTAAGGTGCTGACTTAAGATTGTTCCTGTAAAGCGTCTAAGTGTTTTTTCCTGTGAAGCTGAAGAAAGGAATGTAACTAAAGCTCATGAAGGCACAGGATGACATAAAAGGAAAGATGAATACCCAGTCGTGGTTATGCAAGCTTACTGTTCTGTGTTGTCACTTACACTGGCTGGGAGCTTCACTTCTCTTTAAAACCGAAATAATGGAAGCATTGTGCATGTATATGTTTTTGTCCTGTCTCCCTTTGTCATATGCAGCACAGTTCTGTAGTTCCTGGTTAAGGAAAGGGAAAGCTTAAGGCTCTGTGTAGCTGATTGGAGGTCAAGGGTCTATCTGGCAAGGAGCCTGTATAATCCTGCTGCTAAATCGTTCACAGATGCAGCAGGGACCTTTAGTGATGCTCAGGATCTTGGGATGCATATGTGTATGTGTGTCTGTTTGTGAGAATAGCAGGGCAGGAAGGAAGTTGGAGCACATCCCAACCCCCATGATGACTTCACACATACACCTGCAATAAGTCAACACTAGAGTCAGCAGGAAAAGAAGAAGGGGATGGGAAGCCAATGTTCCACTTTGCACATCTCTTTGTATGTCTAAACTGGCCATGCCATCTTAATATAGACTGTACATTTCACATGCCTGAATGACTCACACATGTCTGTTTTTGTTTCCTGCATGTGTCAAGTTACAGTTTTTAGGTCTCATGCAGCAAATTATTAGAAGAAACAATGAGGTTTTGTTGGTGGGAAGGATGCTTTAAAGGTCATACCTCCACATGGCGCATCCGCAGGTTATTTGCATGCACAAGGATGAGCTCACACAAACGCATACAACCAAAACTTCCTCTACACATACACACACACACACACATGAAAACAATAAAATAAAAAGCTCCTTTTGCCCTGATAGGGTGAACCCTACCCAGAGTGTGCCTCTATTCTCTGTGCACTACTCTATCATGTGTCACTTCAAAGTCTTGGTAGTAAATTAGGGCTTAGAGTGCAGTAGAATATAAATCTTTTTACTTCCAGTCCACATACATTGACATGCTTAATCCATTCCTTTTATCTGTTCTGTTACACTGCACTGCGTCATCCCTGCAGCTTATTTCGTAGTGTCCTCTTCCCTTCCTCACACTGCTTTAAGTATTTGGGTCAGAAATGACTCTTCATGAGCATGGGAATCCACATGTTAATAGCTCCCTAACTTTGGACATGTGCCATTCAGCTGATGGCCACTGAATGTGTGTGGCACAAACTCTTGCCCATCACCCACTGAAGGAGATGACACATCAGCCTGGAGTGTCTGGTGATAAGAAAATATGGTCACATACCTAAAAACCTGACTATAGAAAAAAGAGAGAAACAAATATTTTTTTATTCACTAGATAGCTTCCACATGAGTTTCAGAAGGTCACTTCAGTCTCAGGAGTTCCCTGTGGAGCGTGTTTGTGTTGTGTTGCATAACTATCGTGGTTGACGGAGCGTGTGAATTGTGTCTTCCAATTTCTCGTAGAAAATATTTTTCTGGCAGCTGAGAATGCTGGAGTTTTGACCTGTGGGAATTCACCCACAAAGGGCAGACAAAACTCTACAGTGGTATGTTTAGTCCAATGTTTGGATGTCAGCCTCACAAATTAGTCCTGTAGCTTCCGCTACTCGTTAAATCGCACGTCTCAGGCTTTTGTTGTCCATTATGTATTTTAGGCACATTCCAATGTCTGTTTGTCTGCTGCACCTTTGTTGTCCTTGTAAAGTGCAGTTTCTGTGACAGTTACTCTATCCAACCGAGCTGAGAGACTCATGTTATGTATGTTTTAGTGTGTGTCTGTGTGTGTATTCAGGAGTTGGGGGTTAAATTGGGGTATAGTGAGTGCCCAGGATTAAGGGAGCAGAGTGTGAACACTGCAGCTGTCAGCCTTCTGAGCGTCCTCACATCACACGAAACCTGCTCTCACCATGCAGCCTTTAAACCCACATAATCATGTCTAATACCTAGAGATTTGATTTGTGTATGAGTGTGTGGGTGTGTGTATAAGTACCAACAGTATGTATGCACAGTATGTCTTTGTTTCCATGCGTGAACTGTTTATCAGTATTTGTGGTTTTGATGGAAGTTAACCATTCACACTTAGTCACTAGAATCATCAGATGGTGTGAGATTCGGACACAAAGCTTCGTATAACATCCTCTATGGGTGTCTTCCTTCCCAGGTGGCGATCAAGTCGATCCGCAAAGAACGCATCACCGACGACCTGGACAGAATTCATATCCAGAGAGAGATTGAGATCACCTCTTCACTCAGGCACCCCAACATCATACGCTTCCATGAGGGTAAGATGGCACAGACACACCTTCGTTCATAAACACATTATTATTCCACAGTCTCATCTTCAGATAGCTTTTACGCACTTTTAAAGCGAGTTAAAAGATGCTACGCTTAACTCATATTAAGTCCCACAACACACAGCAGCATTCACAGGAGTGTTGTTCAACAATGCCAGGGGCTAAGGGATAATGCTGGCAATACTCACAAATCCTATTTGAAGTCTAAAACCAACAATGACGCCATCCAACTAAGTATTTCCTATGTGTCTAAACAATGACACACAATAGCTTCCTCTGTCCCACTCTGTCCCAAAAACCTGCACTGCTGTCCAAAAACGATTAAAATCATATCAGTGATTTGGGGTGACGTGTCCCATCACTACCATGAACACAGGCACTGCACTCTACGTTGGCCTGATTCAGTCTAACCCACTCATCAGAGTGGCAAAGCCAAAGCAGAATGGGGTCCCCCAAAAATTATTTGCTAAAAGCCGCAGTACCCTGTTATGAAACAATATGATTTTGAGCAATTTTATAACACTTTTATATCCTAAAACAGTCTTGAGAGATGGTCTTATACATTGTTCAGTCATTTCATAGTATTTGTTGACAATAAATATAGAATATTGCCACCCTTTCCCCTAAAAGGCTCCTATTTATTGTTAGATGGACATTGTTGTCCATGAGGACAAGTGAGGGAGATGTTATATTAGATCAGTATGGTAAAAATGGCACTAAGGAGCAAAGAATTAGCCTCACACCTGTCACATTACTTAAATATATTGTTTTGATCAGTAGCCCTTCATCAGGTAAGAATCTTACCTCGTTGAAGTTGTACAAGTGACAGACCCTGTAAACATTTCTATTTCTGTGGAGATTTCTTCAAAACAGCATTTGCATACACAGCTTAAAGCAGGAGAAAATCTACATAGCCAAACCTATAGAATTTCAGAAATATTCATTTCATTAAATGGTTCCTTTTTCCTGTGTTGACAGTGTTTGAGAGCCGGGATAAGATTGTGATTGTGATGGAGTACGCCAGCAGAGGAGAGCTGTATGATTACATACAGGAGAGGAGACGACTGCCAGAAACAGAAGCCAGAAGTATCTTCAGACAGATTACATCTGCTGTTCACTACTGCCATAAGGTTTATACACACCAAACATACTACCCACATACGTTCTGCAAATGGTCAACAGGAATACATTAGAAATCAGGAAAGTGCACACAGGCACGTGCTGAATACTTCAGTATTCAATTGTGCATATGCAAATACTGTACTGCTTAAACCAATAAATCCTAATCCTATTATTGCAGAAAAACTTGACTTGAGTTTTCAGATCTCTTTGGGTTAAGAGCGCATTAAGTCTTGATTGTTCTTTACAGTCACACACTGACACACTTAACAAATACTTTGCTTAAAGGAGTCTCTTTTCACATTAATGTAAGCCTTGGCATAGGAACAAATACTTCTTTGTTTCTCTGTTTTTATTGTTGTGTACATAAAATCAGGCCAGAAAGCAGGAATTATCAAGGAATTATTAAATCCTATTCATACAGTAGAAGTGAGGATATATGCCCGACAGTCAGCTGAGCTGGATATGAAAGAAAGGGGGTTGTTTTGCTTTCTTATTTTGGTAGTTTGGACTCTGTGTGAATCCCTCACATTAAACTCAGAGATTACCATTCAGCTTCTGTTTCTTTGTAGTGTGCAGGGAGGTGGAATTTGTGCTCCTCGTGCCCTTGAATACTGTCCCAAAATAGATATGAATGTTCCAGCATGAATGAATTATTGAATGTGCCTCAGAGGTATGCAGGGCACATGGAGAGATTATCAAGGCTTCACAAGAAAAATGGAAATAACTGAGGGTCATTCACTGCTTTTTTTTTGTTTGTTTTTGCTATTCCTGAAATCAGTTCAGAGGCATTTTAAAAGATAGTAAG
The DNA here is from genome assembly GCA_015106735.1 of Paratilapia polleni. Classification (NCBI taxonomy): domain Eukaryota; kingdom Metazoa; phylum Chordata; class Actinopteri; order Cichliformes; family Cichlidae; genus Paratilapia; species Paratilapia polleni. The sequence goes on from VUQI01024056.1 coordinate 11,748, forward strand.
AATATTAACCTGATTAACCACATCTCTCATATTTTTCTCTGCCGTGCTTACACACATACATATGCACACACAGTGCAGTGCTTTTTACATATTGTGCACAAAGTACTGTCTAAGGTCATGGGCCATTTCTTCCATGTAAATGCTCAGAAGAAAATGTAATGAAATAAAGTTTGTTTAAGACAAACTGACAGGAGTATTTAGTTTCTCTGCATCACATGACTTCCTGGGTGGCCACACTTATGTGTTGTGACTTTTTTCTGCTCCTATGAGTTACTTCCTAAACACTTAACCCTACAACAGACCTTTCCTTTCCTTCCATTAGATCTTAAGTCTATACTGGTTCTTCCTCACCAGGCCACACAGGTGTGTGTGCCTCTTGCTGCCAAACTGGTGCTTAATGCCATCAGGGGATCAAACCATCATCCAATGAATTAACCCAAAACAGAACACTTTCTCAGTTAAACAGTCTAATGATCTTTCTCAAGACTCTCCAAGTGCAGGAACTCATGTGTTTTTCTCCTCTCTCGCAGAACAGGGTTGTGCATCGAGACCTCAAGCTGGAGAACATCCTTTTAGATCAAGATTTGAATGTAAAGGTAGGATCCATCAAACATACACTAAATGAGCCATCTTGAACAACAGTTTGGTATGTTTTGGAAAAATGAAGGAGGGTTTCCTTCCAAAAAAATTTACATATTTATCCCTGACTTTTAAATGGATGGTGCCACCTCCAAAATAAAATGCAAACGCAGTGCACTTTCAGAACACATGTTGGAGCACTTTCTACCCACAGGAATTTCAATGTGTTGTTAAGCCATGCACGCTGAACCTGAAAAAAACACAATGTAAGGTCTTATAAAAGAACCCCGAGAATATTTCTAGCCTTATTTGGACATTGTTCTCCTTATATCGGAGCTGTGCATGGGCAGCAGGGAATGCAGGGAATCTAGTGACAATCTTGGGATTCATGCCAGTCAGAGGGTTTATACATGTGTGCTCTGTCTGTCCATCAAAAGAAAACACTACGTGCAGACCTCTCTGCAGGTCTTCATTCACTGCCAGCCACATCACCGGAGGTTCACCGCACTAGCCATTCTCGACATCTGCTGCAGGAAATGACCAAAGCTCTACGTAATGCATGTGTTGTTGTGTCTGCACAATAGCCACATAATTGCATGTGTAGAGGGCAGACAGAGGCAGATATGTTGGGTGAAATGTTGGGTCTTAAGTTTAAAGTTTCAGATTAGTCTGCAGAGAGTAATTTTCTGTTTTCTGAGCTAAGCATTTTGGAGGCATTTGGTAGTCATTCATATTTCAACCATAAATAAACACTCACAATAGTTTGTCTTACACAAGCATTCACCCTTTGGAATGTCTCAGCAAAGGCAATTTAAACTACAGGGTGAACACACACAAACACATAATAGCCCAAAGAAATGTTTATTACCACTTGATCTACATTAACAGAGAGCTGGCTTACATGCACAATGTCTTCTGTGTGTGAGGCCCCATAGTGGGGAGGCCTCCCCACTATGGAAGTGAAGCTGTCATTGTGTATATTTTTAACACCATGCGGGCTGATAGTGGGGCAGTGTGCATGTTTATAATCTTCTCAGATAGAGGAGAGACACAGTATGTCTGTGTATGGCTCTCGTAGTCTCGAGTGAGTGATTGTTCCGTTACGTGAGTGTAAGCAGCCTGATGTTTTTGGCCCTCTTCCCTTTCCTCGCTCACACTTACTCTGGCAAAAGCTCGGCATACCTGCAGTATTTTTGGCTCCTTTAAAAGGAATTGCTTTGAGTTATTGTGTATTTTTTCCACATGACTACAAGGTTGCAGTACATAGTCACTGAAAAGGAATTTAGATTGCGTGAGGCTGAGGTGTTAAAGTGAGTAACTGAATGGAACTGTGCAGGATTCAGTGTTAACTGATTAGTTCATTATGTCATAAAGTTTAAGTGTTCAGTGTTAGAGACTATAGTGAGACATCTGGACTGAGATGTGTTGTTTTGTAATGCGACAGCTGTTAGGTAGTTATGTCATCTATGACTGAGACTCAGTGTCACATGAACCCTTCTGTTTACTTGACACAAACATATGAGCACACAGATACATGTGCTGGATTCATCTTTTGTTCCAACAGTTCCAATACAAATAATTATTATCAAAATATGTTAATTTGTGCACTCTCTTTCTGTGCAGCTGGCCGATTTTGGCCTTTCAAATAATTTCCAGAAGGGCACGGTGCTGCAAACCTACTGTGGAAGTCCGCTCTACGCTGCCCCAGAGATAGTAAAAGGGCTGCCATACCAGGGGCCAGAGGTTGGTCAACATGCTCTTATTTCCAAACATTATGGAGTTTAGGTTGTTTTAAAGTATTCACGAATACATGAGTTATATTCACAATCTAGTACAGAATGCAGTATGGTTTTTGGTGAACTGAGATTACATCATCTGTTATTGTCACCGCATCTGGTTGGTTTTGTTTTAAAAAGCAGCATTGTAGTACATTAGCTAATACTAACAAGTTGCATTGTGGGTAAGGTAGGCACCGGGTGCTGACAAGAAAAAATGTTTGAAATGGATGATGATACCTCTGGTTCTGCTATCGTAAATCCAGCATAGTTATGTTAATGCAATGCTAAGTTGGTGGAATACTATAATATTCATATCTGGATGAGTGTAGCTGAAAACCACAGTTTTCATACCTGAAACTTTTGAACTTAGACTTCATGAAGTTCAGTGCTTTAAAAGAATATAAAAACATGTCTCTCTCACTGTGTGTGATTTTGGTTGCTAGGTGGACTGCTGGGCAATGGGGGTGTTGCTGTATGCTCTGGTGTACAGCAGCATGCCATTTGATGGGGCCAGTCACACAAAGCTCACAGAGCAGATCAGCCAAGGTCGCTATCGCAGACCCAACCCCCCCTCGGGTAAATCTTTACAACATTATTTTTCTATAGTTTTCTTTAAAACTGTCAAACGTGATTGCTCTTGATGTGTTAACTACACTGAGTTTGTCAGTTTAGTGGCTATAAATAACTGTTGACTCTGTTCCCTCCAGACGCCTGCGCTCTTATTGACTGGTTGCTGACGGTGCGTGTGGATGAGAGGGCCACGATAGAGGACGTGGCTAACCACTGGTGGGTGAACTGGGGCTATGAAGAGAGTGTGTGTGACTGCCCTTCATCTCCACACCAAGAATGCCCCTCCCCCCTGCTGGCTCGCTACATCGACTGGCAGAATCAGGTTGCTGCTGTTAGCAATATGACTGTTGACGCAGGGTGCCTATCCTCAGACTCCTCCTGTCCTCCTCAGCTCTACTTCAGCTTACCTCTGAAGAGCAACTGTGGGGGAGGAGGAAGGGTACGTGGTGGAATATCGAGCCTTAGGAAGTCTCGCAAGGAGAATGCAATTCCCCAGGCTGCGCAGGGAGCTTGTGGTGGCGTTTGTGTAACAGCTGCTTCTTCCACTGTGATTTCCTCCACTGCCACATTCGAAAGAAAGAAGCCCAAAGGTATTCTGAAACACCAGAGGAGTTTAGATTCAGTGTTTCACAGCCCTCCTAGGGAAAACTCTCCCTCTCAACACTGTAACGCCATTCCAACACCCTGTCGAACACATGCTCTTGCTCACACATATGTTGACGTCCTGTCAACCAGCCTTCCGTCTCCAACCACATTCAGTCAGCCTTCATCCAAAATGCCCAAGAAGGGGATACTAAAGAACTTGTATGGTGGGGAGTCGGGTTATGGTTCATCGTCAGATAGAAGGGGCTCAGGAGTAGGAATTAAAGAAAGTAATGCAGGTGAGTCAAGTTCCCACAAACAGCAAACATGTCTCCCAGGAGCTGAAGACAGTCCCACAATGCGCACAGAGGCAGTAAGAAGACGTAAGGGTATTTTGAAACGTAACGGAAAGTTTTCTCGCAGTCTGGATCTTCCTGACAACCACCAGTCATCTCCCTCTCCAACTCCTGCAGTATTCCCTGAGGCTCTGCAGCATCTCCTCCAGACCTCAGGGGATGCTGAGGACCGTCACAGCCGCCCCTCTAGTGTGGTGAGCGAGGATAGCCTCTTCTCCTCCGATTCCTTTGATCTGCTGGATCTTAGCTCCCAGTCACGTCGCAAGATTTTCTCAAGGGGGATGCAGCACAGCTCTGAGGAGGATCTGGAACAGCTGAGAGCTGAGGCAGACGGGGATGTTGAAGAACGACAAACAAAAAAGGAAATGCTTTAAGTCAAAGGAATAATAGAAACTTTAGTGTACTGAAAAACTGGGTTTAACTCCAGTTCCTCAGTTCAGCTTTCTGTGATAATCAGTACCTGCCATCTGGAAAAGACATAATGAACTCTGAAAAGGTTGCATCTCAAGTAAACAGACTTTCATACATACTCTCGTACATATTTGCAGCGATGATAAATTTAATTGTAGCCTCTGACTCTTAACTGTATTCATCTAAATGGGACCTGTTTTCTGGCAATTCGCAGAGATGAGACCCGACTGGCACAATAGTCTGTTTAATGGACTCAGTCTGACCGCACCTGCATAACAGACTCTTCTTGTAGATTTTGCAGATTTCTGTTAACATGACTCACAATCTGTCTCTGAATGCTGTAATCTGCTAATGTGGTAATCCACCCATCTTGGATTTACAGTATCCATGTACGAGTAAAGCAAAGACTTAAAGGTATTTCCATCCACCTGCATTTTTGGCCATTTTGTAGATCTGAGTGGTAAATACAAAAAAAAAAAAGAAAAAAAAAGTAAAAAAGTTGGTGTATTCATAGCAGTAAAATGTGGCAAAGTGCAATCGAAACCAGCTTTTTACATAAAAATTGTGCATGAAGTGTGTTAGATAAAAACATACAGGACTGATGAGGACTGATGAAAAAAATGACCCTTTATTAAATTAATATATACAACAAATATAAATGTAATTTTAATCTTTCTGCCTTGTTTGACAGTGTTACTGGTTTTATTGGTGGTTGTTTTGAATACATAATTTGCACCCTGTTCTTCTGCAGTGGTTGTAATAGCACCCAGCTATAAATTTAACATCATCGGCTACTTATCTTAAAGTGAACAGCTCTATGCATTTACATGACAGTGGTGGATGGAAATAGATATGCATAGAAATCTGCTTTGTGCTTGATGATCTTCTGAAATTTGTTAAAAATTTGTGCAGTGCTTGGATGGAAACTAGACTGTAGCCACTTCTCTTATGAGTATAAGTTCTGCTAAATTGAACTTTGGGATACTTTATGGCAGCACTTTACATCACTTTATAAGCCTTATATAAACCTTAATACATGGTTATAGCACGCTAAAATGTAGCTATTTTAACATTTTAAGTGTTCAGTGTTAGCCTATATTATTTGTCGACAATTATAATTTCTCATCTGAGGATAAATGATGTTTTTTATTCATTATCTGTTCACACACCATCCTAATAATGTTTATACACTGTGGGTTCCCACAAGAGGGGCTATTGTTGTTGACAGATACATCATATTGGTTAAAAACCATTCATTAAATGTTTATATTCCACTTATATAAAATGCCATGGGAAGCTGAAGTAAAGTATTACCAGTTTCACTATTTGTTTTTCAGTATATTTATGCCACACAGTGTTGTACTGTGCACAGTTTGCTCCTTTGCACCAACACACACAGTGTGAATAGCAGACAGATCACATTGCTTTTTACCGTGACACCACCTGTGCTGCTCTGGATGTTTAAGGTGATGTATGCAGTAGATGTATGCAATTTTAAATCTGTGATTTTCATACTGTGAGAAAAGAACTCTGTTTAACTTTTTTTATACTTTTGTTTTTCCGGGGAAAATAAATTATTTGAATCTGAACAGTTTGCAGTTCTTTTTTCTGGTGAAAAAAAAAAAAAGCAGTGAGGACATATTGCATCTAGAAAAATCGTGTATCAATATAGTACTCTAATGCACAGATGTTGAAAAAGGAAAATTTTCAGACTAATCAGCTTGATTACCTCTCTAAGCATGACATAATAAGGAATGTTACTCATAAAAGACAAAAGGCTTTCCATTTAGTTAAGTTTCTTTCTTTTTCTGTCTCCATAAACTCAGTCTGTAGGCTCTAGTTGGCCTACAGACTGTTTCACTGTTGTTCATGTACTTATATTAAATGGAAGGGGAAAAGAAAATCATTCAGCACAAGAGGTCATGTAATGCTTTAGTCAAACATTTAACAAATTCACTTCACTTGAGTTAAAGTTCCCTTTTTAAAATTTTGTATAAAGAGAAGAAATCAACGGTGCAAAACTACAGATTTGAAAAAGCAGCAATGATACATGCATGCTTTCTTTTTTGTTCCCTTAAGTCGGTTCACTAAATAGTTTTCCAAGCTTTGTGTTTTGAAAGCCTCTCTGATGAATAAACACCTTACAGCTTGTTGTTTGGGGATTTTCATGCTTTAAGGTATGTTTGATTAAGGATTACATTTTCCTGTATGGATTAAAAATTCTCCAACATCCTTTGCTAATAAATTCTCTCCAAAAGGGGACACTATGTGATTCTAAACTCAACAAAACAAAACTCACCAGCAGGCCTTGTTTAGATGTGAAGAAGCCTGGTATGGCCTTTGATAAACATAGAGCTTACTTTATACCACCCACTTGCCTGGTTTAAACTCCTCTAAGTGTTCCTCCAGTGTTTTAGGATGTGGTATACAGTTTGAGTAATTAACTGGAGAAAAACCTGTTCACTTGGCCAGTAGACAATGAAGTCCAGAGCAAAGGTCTGATGGTGACTTTTCAAATCAGCCCTCATATCCCGTCAGCCTCACAGAAGCCATTTTGTTACATAAGAATTGCCATTTAACTGTGTTTAGCTAATATTTACACTGCATCCAAGCTGGCACGACAACAAGTAAATGTGACGCAGCCTTCTATGGGGTTGCTGTTTTTTCTGCCAGAGACTTCTGTATTCTGCATCATTGCTTAACAGTGGAGATATTAACAAAACAATCCCAGCTTAAGGTCTCTAGAAGTTGTTCCAGTTGTCATAGAATTCTGAATGATCTTAAACTGTGTTTTAAAAGAGAAAACTCAAGCAGCTATACACATCTAAACAATCTCTATCTGCTGAGTGTTTCTCATATACAGTAGTGCTCTTACAGTAGGGTAGACCGGGGTTGGTTGTCACACTTTTACCTTTTTCATCACTGAAACATGCTTCAGTAACCATTCCTTCATTAAATCGAAGCTTAAGGTGCTGGCTCAAAATAGGTAACCTTTTCATTTTTGCAATTAATTGTAACAAAAAGTAATTAACCATCAAAGACACTTTGACACTTTGTGACAACCAACCCTGTGATGGGATTGATTGTCCCTATAGTTATGAATGGGGTTTCAGTAAAAAAAAAAAAAAAAAAATTTTTAATGTATAACATTTTTTTTTTCAGATAGACATCAATAAGTTTAGAAATGAATACCACCTAATGCCCCTTGCGTTTAAACCATGAATTTGAACCAGTGATAATTTGTGTGAATTATTCTATGTATGAGCAGTGAAATAAAGGAATTTACAGCGCTGAAGTAAGCTAGCCTTTATTAAGGTCACAAAAACAACTGAGAACAACTGTTTGTGTGCGGTAGTTATACCTGTCTCATCCATGTTCCACAAGTCATTAGGCTCAAATCTGTGTTTCAACATGACCTTCTCTAGATTGTCAAAGAACATGCCAACGTTCTCCCTATTGAAGCTTGCTGCCCCTGTCTTGGTGGTAGTCACACGTGTGACAACCAACCCCAGGACCAGTGAGACAACCATCCCCAACTGACCTCTTGACAAACATTTTAAGATAGCTACCACATGGCTTTAGCTTGCAAGTGAAAAACTGACTCAAATCAAAGCTATTACCTTCAGCTTTTTAATAAGTGTCTGATTCTTAAATTACTAATATTGTGTGAGCTTTTAATACAAAAACAATAACAACATGAAAAATTACTCTGACCCATTAAAGTTTTACTCAAAGTTTTGTGTGTCTTCTACAAAATGATCACTGCAAAATGGACAGATTGTTAGGTCAAATGTGTGATATCGACAGAATTTCACAGTGCCCACTGTGGCGGTAACAAGCAATGTGACAACCAACCCCGGTCTACCCTACCTGTGCACTTTAAAAAAATAAATAAATAAATGTAATAATGTGGTACAATGTACTGTTTTAAAATTAAGGAAATTTCCATGTTAATTTTTGATGGATGTTATTCCATATGTTTTAACCATGCACTGAATTTTACAATTTATGGAAACTTTAGTTAAATTGAAAAAACAAACAAACAAACATAAAAAACTGGATAATGTACTGGCACTGTTTTTTTTTTTTGTTTTTTTTTTTTTTTTTTAGTTTTACAAAC
>VUQI01024064.1:7036-18294 GCA_015106735.1 Paratilapia polleni
TACCAAAAAAAAAAAAAAAAAAAAAAAAAAAAAAAAAAAAAAAAAAAAAAAAAAAAAAAAAAAAAAAAAAAAAACACAGAAAGGGGCATGAGAGAGAGAGAGAGACAAAATTGGACATGGTCATGTTATCATGAACTTTGTTAACATTCTTCCCATAACGAGAAATAATTCAGTCTGATCAATTAGACCACAGCTGGGATGGAAATTAATGGTCTATGACTCCTTCCCAGAAGACAAAAATGTGCAAAGAACAACAGTGAGATCAGTGAATGGAGATGGCCATAATTATGACATTATGGATGGCCTCATACCACCTGCAAGATATGATCAAGCCACACTTCAGTGCATTACCCCCCTCCACAAAAAACCCCTATAAATCAAATCTAACAGTATATAAAAACATATATATATAGTGAGTCTGTGAGAAAGGCGCACGTGCTAGGTTCTTTCTATAAACACCGCGGAAACAGTTCTTCCAGCTGAGCTCATTGAGAAGACGCACCTCTACAGAGAAGAAACAGATGACCAGAAATGCACGTGTAGGAGGAGGACACGAGGGGCTGGAGGAATAAATGGGGAGAGAGATGAAATGTGAAGAAGACAACTTGAGAGAGGAAGAGGGAGGACAGACTGCCTGCCAAGTGTCTCTTTCAGGGATAGATGAAGAGAGAGCAAGGGGACAGAAGACAAGGGAGATAAAAACCAGGAGCTGAATGAGGCTATAAAAGGAAGTTAGGGACAGAGCTATACTGAGAGACTGAATTCTGCGAGGACGAAGGCTTCAGAATTCTTTTGGTACAGCCTGATGGAACCCCTGTGTCCCTCCATTAATCACTGTAAGGTGGAGTAAGGGCAAAGGACAGGGGCAGATATATACACTGTGTATAGGGATTTTCAAGAGGCCACATCCACAAAAAATTTACATCTAAACTTCTTTCCAAGTCAAATAAAATCTTATGCTACTGCTTATCTATGGCATAATCTTACATAGACAGTATCATAATTGTGGCAGACCTTAGAATATGCTTCCACAATAAACATACAGGGAGGTATTTGCAGCAGAAAAGCAGATAAATAGAAAGTGACAGTGAGTTTGTGTGTGTGAATCTGCACACACGCTGTAGAGTGTATCGTACATGAGTAGCATCTGTCTGTGGGCTGTCACACATGACCGGGAATGAAAATGAAGCATGAACAGTGATTATCCATGTAATCAAACCACTGGTATCCCTACATCCATCTTGCCTAGAATATTGAACTTTTCCATCATTTAAACATCTAAATAGTAAAACAAAAATATAATTAAAAGGTTGTTGTGCCAACAAAAGCACTGATGAAAAAAGAGCCTATACAAGATGACTTTGTATACTTAGTATACACCCGGGCTCTTTAAGTCATCTCATATTTTCCCAGAATCACAGTTTAGTGCTCTTAGGTTTCATGGGAGGTCTGGAAAGTCACAAAGATAAAAGGCACTACGGTAATGCAACATGGATCAGTGTTCAGAATTTGGATCACCACATGAATACTTCAGAAATTAAATGTAAATTATATGTAGTCAACTTTCTAAACAGACTGTGATTTCAGTGCATTTAAAGAGTGAGAAAATTCTGATATGTGGAATTTGTTTGGAAACAAATTGTGAAATTTCAAAACAAATTAGCAGAGTAATTTTATTTAACATAAAATAATCTTCACACTACTAATTCACATTCCCTTTTCTTTCGTCTGATGCTTAATGTAAAGCATGAACAGGACGGAGTTTATGCTGTGAATACATCTTAGTAAACTCTGGAGTCGTGAAACTATGTGGGGTCCAGTAGGGCTGTAAAGAAACTCCGACACATTCAACTCCACCCCGCTTCCCTTTCCTGTTTAGAGCTTCTCTGGATAATCTATTTTCTCTTCACACAATTCTGAACTCAGGATGTTTCCCATAAAATCGAACTAAGCCTACAGATAAATACAGCCCACACTCTGTGCACGTGCAAGAAAGAAAATCAGGCTCACACATCCTGCCAATGAGGAACAAATGGTCTTACTAATTCATGACATGTTTCACTGGCCCACAAGAAACTCCAAAACCATCTCATACATATTTACTGTCCTTGTAATGGCCTGCCACAATACTCTGCTTTCAATAATCTTCCTAATTGTTAGAAGAAAAACTATACACCAGTGGTGCAAGCAGCCAAGTGCACCAGAGCTTTCCTCATGATTACAATGCAGAACAGCAAAAACTAATAAAACAATCACCACCACAAAGTCACATTTTTAAAGCCTACTTCTGAGGAAACAATACTTAAGCAAACAAAAGACCCACATACTCAACACCCACTGACATGTGAGCACACACGCACATGTCCATCTATCAACACAAACCCGACACCAGACAAACGCAGAAAGGTCACAAGATCTGTCTCTGAGGCGAGGCCAGCACCTCAGTGGAAACCACTTGCCACCTCTGCTTCAATCATTTTTGGCACATAACACACACACGCAAACACAGATACCTGCACACACACAGCAGTGACAGGGAAGCCCCACACATGGACTTCTCATCTGAGGCTGTGGCTTCCTGCATACTAGCACAATGGGCTCTTCCCCTGATTGTTACAGCCAGGCACTCTCTATGTCAAAGCCGCTATTTTGGCAGTGGATGTGTTAACCATATTTTCAACCCTTATCACAGGCAGACATCTTCTCCTGCCCCGGACACGCGCCTTCCTCTCCCATGAAACAATCACATTTGAGAGGTCAGTCACATGTCCGCTTTTCAGTCGAAGGCCCCTTCACACATCACTCATTTATATTGAGCTGAAAACCTTCCTTGACTGTCATGGCTATGTAAGTAATGTGGACTGTATTTCCATCACTTGCATATCTTCCTATTCTCTTAAGGATATTTAAAAAAACACTCATTTGGGTTACCTAGCCAAAACAGCACATGCAGAAACAACATTTGTCACAATCATCCACTTAGCCAAAGAGGGGGTAATTGCAAAAGCAGATGGTGCTTCTGGGTTTCCAGGTACTGCAGCAATCTGTGGCCAAAAATGTCTCCTCCATGGTCACGCATCCTCTGCCAGCATCACCCCCCAAATTCCATCACATTGTGAAATATATACTCAAACACACTGGAATCAAAACCTCTCAAAGGGCAGTATTTGAAACATCCTGTTAACATTACTGCCTCAAGAGCCTTCCTTCCTCCACCAAAAGACATTGATAAAAGGAATTTGTATGCAATGTTTATGTCCATGTGTGAAGCTGGGGTTGTGTCGGCGACTACCCGCATCAGCATGTTTTTGCTCTCATGAGTCTGGAAGTTAAATTTTCCCACCAAAGTATTGAAGCTCCATGTAGAATTCAGAGCAAGAAAATAGAAGCTGTCCACATGCAAGACTGTGTGATAGGGTTCAGTATGCTTTAAATAAGACATGCTTCTACGATGCGTTGTTCAAAGACATTTCATAAGGGTTGAAATGCAATAAATAATACAAATAATATCACATATGTGCAACAGTCTCCTAATGGGTATTTTATTGATATTTTGACAATTATCATTCCAGTCATTTTTAAGCAAAAATGTTTAAGTTTTGCTTGTTAAATGTGATAGACAGTTTCCAGATGCAACCATAAAGAAAAAATACCTGAGATCAATTTGTTCAATTTTCCCTTCAAGGTCATCTCCTTGTGCACCTCTGGACAACATCCAGATCACTCCCCAGAAGTCCAGATCACTCTCTTGAAGTCCTGTTTTGCACAAGTTTGAGGTCACATGGCCATTTTCATGTGACCTCAAACTTGTGCAAGGAGCAAACATCAACTTTTGTGTCAAACTGACTTGACTCCTACTTCGATGATCATTAGCAATAATGAGAGCTGGGTCTCCAGCTATGACCCAAAGGAGTTTTCAGTGGAGAGCCCCAAAGACAGTCATCAGGACAGGAGCAAGACCAGGAGCATGCTCAACATTATTTTGACATTTGTGCACTCTGAATATGTCACAGTTGAGTTTTACCGGAACGTCTAGAAGCATCTGAGGGACAACATTCTGTGCAAACATCCTGAACTATGGTGCCAACACAGTGTTTGCTTGCCACAAGCCAGATTTGGCTCCCTTTGTTTTCTTCCCCAAAATCAAATTCAAATTGAGAGGTCTGCGTTTGGATACACTGGAGAAGATGCAAGTGGTCAGAACAAGACTTCCATGGAGAAAATATGAAAAATAGAAAATAGAAGCTGCGCTTTAAACAATGCTGAGTGGCCCCAGGAGACTACCTTGAAGGGGTTTTCAGGCTTTGTGATTGCACATTGATGTTAGTTAACTAAGAACTGTGGAATGTGAAGAATTTAGGAAAAACAAGATATTTTTTACAAGCACTTAACGAGCAATCAAAAAGCAACAAATATATGAGACGTGATAAACAAAATCTGGGTATTGGCCCATCTTCTCAGGCATGTCCAGACAACTTCCAGCACAGCTGCTATTTTTAGATCACTCCCTGGAAGTGCCCATGATTATCACTTGAACTGTGTGTCATGTGATTTCACCACAGTTGTCAAATGTGCAGAGAGAGCAACCAAAAAATTTGATTTCAAAGCAACCCAGATTTAGTGTGAAAGATCATTTATGGTTATGAGAGTGGTTATTGGTCTCTTGTCTGAAAGCTGCTGAAAACTGTTTGCTTGTAGCCAAAGTCCACCCTTTCTGAGCCTGAAGGCACTGTAACAGACCAGGAGCGTGCTCGTTGCTTTGTCCGCCACTGTGATACCCTGCGACTTTGTCCATTTCCCGAAAATGACAATCAAGTTGAAAGATTACCGTTCTGTTGCACTGAAGGAGATCCAGGATGCACTACAGAGGCACAAGTACAAGGGAACATAATAGGACTTCTATGGAGTGATCTACAAATAGCAGGTGCTCTGAAAATTGTCCAGAGGTGCATGAGAAGATGATCTTGAACAAGAGATGAGAGGCCAAATTTATATCAGGTAAGGTTTTTGATTTACAAGGGCCGAGCTTTTGATTACACCTCATATTGATGAATAATGAAGATAACTGTTAGCTGTAGCACTAGTGGGTATGCTTGTTGGCTTGCTGGTTTTTACAAAAGTACTATTTGCAGTCTCCACAATCAGAAATCAATCTCATGCAAAGGTATGAATGACTTTCAGGACAGACTCTCAATATGCTTGCCTTTATCATATCACGTCAAATTATATCACACCCACTTTCCTCTGTGATGGACAGCTCACCTCACTGCACGGTTGAGTATAACATTTGCCATATTTTTTAGCATAACTCTGCCTTTAGTCACAGCATGACTTAAGGAAACCTACTTATTTGCAAGCAGAAAAACATGAAAATTCTGGGAATAACAAATAAAATCTCATGTACAAAATACCTTGAGAATTACAGTTTTAATAGTCCAGGGAATTCCGAGTACAAAACGTAACATGGAGATGGACGGTGGGAATCAGTTGTACAGTGATTTTGTTTAAAGGAGTGAAACAGTCCCGAGGGTAAGATTTTGATATTACATTAAACAGAAACACATTTTCAAGATGCAGTTGAGATTTGGGGAATTCTATGTCAGATGGAAAACATTAGAGTGACATGCACTTGGTAACCGTTTCCCCCTAAGCCTCTTAGCATGTAAAATAGCGTCAAACAGCTCATTACCTACAGCCTATAGCTACTGACAGTGACTCCTTACTGTTTTCAACAACTTCTATAATTTTTACTGATGGAAATATTTCACCAAAAATCAGATGCTGGTTTTAAGTCACACGCACAATTTTGTTTTTAACCAAGTTATTTGTATGATACATGTGAACTGTTTCTTCATCTTACTTCTCTGCAAAGAACACATGGATGTTGGCAAACTAAAATTAGCCAGCTGTATCCCAGTATCACTGCCTTGGAGATAAGCTTCACAATACACAGAGGAGCTGAGCTGTGTCACACGCTTCTAATCAAGCCCCGACCAAATCTGATAAAAGCGAAAGACAACAGGGCCTTTTCATCACTCGAGAAAATAACCTTTAATCTGAGTGCCTTGAGTTTGATATTAAAACTTAGAGAACCACCAAACATCTGACATCCTTCGCCAGCTGAAATAAAAAGAAAAGCTAAACACATACACGTGCTGAACGCTTACAGAAACAGTGCGCACACAGAGTCAGCATCCCAAAGGTGCACTGTAAAAAAATAAAAGTTGAGAAAAAATTAAAAATGGCAACCAACAACAAAGGCTTTTTTTGTTTTTAAATTTACTCAACTAAGAGATGATCTGTTGTGCCAACTTAGTTTAAGAAGTATAATGAAAGTACTGTTTATATCTGTGAAACCTCAGATTATGTTAAGAATTATATATATAATTTATTGAATAAATACTGGCAATCTTTAGTCCAGTAGCTAATCAGGGACAGCTTACTCTCACTGGGATCTGAACCCATAATCCACTGTGTGAAAGTGAACTACATGACCTTTCACCAACCAGCCTTTTCCATCTACACCCATTATCTCTGTGTCTCAACAGTTTGCTTACTGCAGTTCAAGTGGCACTTTAAGCATTGTAACATTATTCCACATGAATATATGAAATCGAATGAAATTATCTCTTTATTTCTAAAGCTTTCTAAACTTAAGATTTTTGGTAGTTTGCCCTACTTATTTGTGAAACTGATCTTTTAGGTTAGCTTGTCTTTCTTCTAAAATCTCTTCTCACCTAACTTAAAAAAGTGCAACTTTAAGTTGGATTGTTAACAGTGTGGATTTAATGAAAGGAAAAATTAAGTAGCCCATGCAAGGTCTGGAGAAAGAAAAGTAATGAACAGACCATTTTTTATAGGCTATTACTTTGGCTCTGTCAAACATTATCATCTGGATTCTCTCTTTCACTTAAACCTTTACGACATCTTGTAAGCATAAGGTGAACTCTGAGTAATGGTGTTCATTTGTGTTAAAGAGTGAAAATGGCTTCCTTGCCCGTGTCAGCAGGCAGGTGCAGGCTGCTGGATTTGCACCTCTACGATCAGAAGCATGGCAATAAGAAAAAGAGTTCCTTTCTCCTTATTTGGCTGGTGTACTTGGTGCTCTGGCAATGTGCACAATCTCAAAGTTTGGGCTACACATGGAAGTCCACAGAGGGTCCATGGCATGGGTCCACATTGCCCAGTGAGCAAATGGGCAGCTGATAACATTCATGTCATGTTCACCCGCAAGACCTCAGATACAAAAATAATGAACTGGCTTTAAGACTTTTAACACTGCTCTGAAGGTGTGTTGGAGGGAGGCCATGATGAATATACATTTGTCATAATATTAAATATCTATAGATTAGAAAAACCAAGAATCACAAGCACAATTAAAAAAAGGCATCCCGTCCTGCACCACAGAATTTAGCACTTGTTGAGCTACAGTGAAGTAATGGTAAAACAAAGAGACAGACTTAAAATAAAATGACAGCTTTTTGGAAGCTGACTTCCAAAAGGTTGAGCCAAAGATGATGAAGCTTCATATTAGTTTCATGAAACTCCTAGCAAGGGGTGAGATTTGTGGAATTTGACTAAGATTTCTTAACAGAAGACTGGCATTAGGAGGGGTCCTTTCATAGGCACTATGGACATGAAGAATAATCAGGTAGTAGAGCAGGCTGTATACCAATTGCAATGTTGGGAGTAAAAACTGCCCCTATCTTTAACTCATAAATACAGTCTATTTCAGCAAAAATTAAACCTAAATGTATGTTGTACAAATTTAAATTCACCAGGCTATACAAGATCCACTTGATTCACAACTAAATGTAAAATAAAACATAAGGATGGATGGCTTTCTCTTCAGCACACTACTAATGACTTTACACATACAGTGAAAATTGTAAACCCATAAAGTTCAACAAAAGCACCATCATCCTGCTGGTAGAGGTCATGACCCCACCCCTCAATTCAGGGTCAAGGGGTAAAAAAAAAAAAAACTGCCTATATTATATCCGATTCCTGTTTATTCATTTTGCAAAAGCAAAATCTGACTGCCCCAGTTTTAACTTGTAAAATTGCAACATGAGTCATTTCACTAAAAATGTTTGCTGCTGTTTACAAGACAGCAAAGCCAAGACCCCTCCTACTGGAGAAGCCCTCCAGCGCAGACACTCCCACTGACAACACGCTCAGGTCTGCGCGTTTCTGCTGCTCGAACCACGACAGTCCAAACCCGGAGACACGATCAGCACCACATTTATGCCTTAATTCTCATCAGGTTGCACATATGAAGTGAAAGCTCACAATCAGAACTTAAAGAGCTCATGTGAGAAAAAACTTACTGCGTGCACTCCTGAGGCGAAGATGGCAGCGACGAGGCACAGAAGCAGCAGCCTGTTCATAAAAAAACGCTGCGTAAAAATGCTGATCAATTAATCATGTGGTAATCATGTACTGTGTTCACACCGTGCTTACCCCAGCCTTTTCTGTCCTCTGTTGTGTTGTCCTTGCATGGTCCCACTCATGCAAACCGCAAACTCAAGTCCCACACAGTTTCACTTGAACACACTTCTACAGCATGACTGCCCAACCTGAGGCAGATCAAAGACCCACGATGTTAATAATTACTGGTTAATCATGAGTCCATACATCTGACCCTTTCTGGAGAGATACAACTTTATTTTTCCACGAGTTTGTCACTAATTTGCAGTTTCGTAAAACACAACTTACTGTCACTCCGGTCTTGGCGAGATATTTAGACGAAGGAAATGGATATCACGAGGGAAGAGATGCTCTGGCTCCCAGTCTGAAAAGTTTCAGAACAGCTACATGAGGCACCAAAAACCTCCTCAAATATTCTTGCAAAAGCACAAAAGTGTACCGAGTAGTCCCTCTCCTTACCAAGAAAAGTCAGAGTGTTTGTAACAGCCAGGTTCAGACCGTTTGCATGAGCGAGGGTGGTCGTTTTGGGTGGGGGTGTGGTGCATCAAAAACAAGACCAAGTTACATTGATCAGAACTTCACAACGCCTCGGACAAAGATGCAGCCAAACGCGCTGCCCGTGTGCTGCCGATAAGTTTTGAATTACCCGAAGAAAGAAGGCAATAAACGGTTTACAGGTGGCTGTTTGTGGGCACTCTGCACAACTTTGGGCGCACAGTTTCCACCGCGCGCAGCCACGATGCTGTTACCGTCGGGCACAATGTTAATGCTGGCGGCTCTCTACTTATGTGTGGATCTGACAGGAGCTGAGGTAAGTGGGCGAAAACTCTCCAACATTTTGGGATGATTTTTACAGATTAAGCATGAAGTATCTTTTGTATCTGATTGAGGGTCAAGTAAGGATCAGACTTTATTCATGAAGATCATGCGCTCGTGCAGTCTTTGTCAATCAACACACATATCTCTAATCTGGTCAATCTTTTAATACAGTCCATTTATTGTGTTTATCCATATGACAAACATTTACTTCACCAGCACTGCGACGCGCGTTCTTTGAACCAGATGTTTGTAAGTTTTGAGTGTGTAGTGATTTTATCTGAAATACACTTTTTGGGACGGCTCCGTCATTCTCTGCTGTGAACATTTGGAGTTGACTTCCAACATCCTCTAAGTCCGAGGAGGAGGGAAAGGGTGGAGCCTACTGCATCTGAAGAGTTGACGACTCTGTCTCTCTCTTAGATAATCCACTAAAGACACATTTTAATGCTCTCCTGGTCTGATGTAGTTTCACAGCTAACAACCAGAGACTGTTGTTTTCTGGGCATCAGATTTCCGTGTATCCCTGTTAGTGTTAGCCTTTGAGTGAGGCATTCATGATGCAAAGTTGCACATTTCCGATACAAATTATTATTTGTCATCAGTAAAAATGCGAATTAGTCACTGTGGTGGAAGAACTATCAATAAAACAGAGTGTTGCATTATTATGACAATGATTTGTTAGTTTTCCCACTCAAACAGAGGTCAGCTGATTCCTTCACTCTGGGTATGTGCTGATACTGAATCCCAGTCTTACAGAGGTGATGTTATTTTCTCAAATATGCACCTCATTATAATGTTTCTTTAAATAGTTGGTGACTCAGCATGACTGCATGAATATTAGTAGGACACTGCATTTTAAAATCACATTGATGAAGGCACTGCACTTCATGTGAATTGGCAACAAGCAAATGTTTGACAAATATCAATTCAAAAGTAGATTAATGGGTTTTAACAACCCACAATGGTACTGTACAGAATTAAAATGCACCTATATTGTAAGTGTCCTGCAAGAATTTCTTATTTGTATGTAGGTATGTTGAGATTTAGCCTTATTATTAGAATTTCTGTTGAACTACACTACAGTGGTCAGCTTCTTTTGAAAGACCTGTCCTATTTGGTGCTTTATTTGTAAGTATAGGTTGAGTTTCCAGCAGAAATATCTCTTATACTGGCAGATGAGTGGGAGGAAACATGGTGGACTTTTATCAAGTTTAAAGATGAGAAGGAAGAGGAGTCTTGAAAAGTCTTGAGCCACCCCTCTTTTCTTGATATTCATCTTCCAAGGAGCCAGACCTTCTTATAGTTTTTTTTAAAAGTGGTCTGGAGCAATAGTTCTCCAGGCTTTCTGACGGTCTTTCAGAGTTGTTCTTTGGACATTGGCTGCTCATTTTAAGTCCAGTCCTTGTACCTGACCATTTTCATAGAAATGTTTTTTTCTTTGTTAAGCCACTTAACACTGACCTATGAATCATTCAAGGATAGAAAAAGGCACCTAGCGCAAGGAATGAACCCATGTTGTGTTTACACATAACAGACACTTTAGCAAAGAACCAATTTTAAATTGCATCTTTAGGCACTTAGTTACTAGCGTCCTTTGCAAAGACGAAACTGCCCGACTCCAGCCTTACTGAAGCATCCCCAGATCATCACCGATCCTCCACCAAATTTTACAGTGGGTGCGAGACATTGTGGCTTGTAGGCCTCTCCAGGTCTCCGTCTAACCATTAGACGATCAGCTGTTGGACAAAGTTGGAAATTAGACTCATCATCCGCTATGGTCCAATCCTTATGGTCTTTTGCAAACTTCAGCCTGGCTCTTTGCATGAATCAAGCCACGTACAAGGTTATCCTGGAAGAAAACTTGCTGCCTTCTGCTCTGACAATGTTCCCCAACTCTGAGGATTGGTTTTTCCAGCAGGACAATGCTCCTTTTGGAAAAATGGTCAGTCGACCCAATTTTTTCGTACATTGAAATCTGAGCCAATGTTTGAATATGAATATCTCAAAAA